>PITA01012392.1:18439-62304 GCA_004023965.1 Spilogale gracilis | reverse complement strand
TGGACTGGAAGAGATTATGCTGAGCGAAATAAGCCAAGAAGAGAAAGTCAAGTATCACATGGTTTCACTTACTTGCGGTGCATGAGGGGTAACCTGGAGGACAGTGGGAGAAGGAAAGTAAATGGGAACTAGGGTAATCCAGGGAGAAAAACGAAACAACAGAGACTTTGGACAAAGAAACAAACTGAGGGACTTGGAGGGAGGGGGGTGGAGGGATGGGAGAGCCTGGTGGTGGGTACTGGGGGCACCTATTGTGTGGAGCACTGGGTGTGGGGAGTGGGGAATGAATCTTGGAACACTGGGAAAAAAATTAAAGTAACAATAAAAAAATAAAATTAAAAAAAAAAAAGAAGAAGATGGCAGCGCAGTCTTCTGGTTCTCTGCCAGCCAGGTATTTATGAGGAATTTAAATTCTGATTTCAGTAATAATGAAAGCATTATTACTGAATATACCAATGGCTCTATTCTGATGGGGGCTAAAGAGCCAATCCCACAACCTAGCTCATACTCAGTCCATGTCCGGACAGCCTCGGCCCCATGCAGGAAAGTCGTGTCCTGGAAGCTTTTCAACACTGGCATATTACAGTGATGTTTCAGCCAATTCTGTAATCATCTGTTTATTTTTTTATTTTTTTTTAATTTTTTTGCCCATGATGTTTTCGACCCTGTGTGAGGCCCTGGGGACTCGGCAAGGACCAGACACAGCCTCTGTTCCAGGAAGCTCACAGTCTAGTGAACTATACTTGTAAAGCACTTTACAATCTACTAAGTGATTTCAGTGAAACCGTTAGCCCATCTTTCCCAGTATTTTTATTAGCATTGTATATGCCTTCGTTGGTCTGAGAAGAATTTAACAGAATTTGTTACCAGTTAAAATTAGGTTGAATTGCTTAATCACCTACATTTTGGCTTTAGGACTCTAAGTGGGAGGAATGAATCCTGAATTTCTCTAGCAAACAGTGTGGCAGCCTGCTGAACAGCTGCCCAAAAGCCATTGCAAAGCCCACTTTCCCTTACTGTCTCTCAGGAGGACACTCGTCTGCCTCCCTTCTAGTGAGGGGTCACCACCCAACCTAGTCCCACCCATATCATGTCTCTAGGAATCTGGTCCAGGGCTTGGAGGACAGCTTTCGCTCTGATTTTAAGGAAAGACCCTTCCGGCTACGTTGGCCCTTACTCCTTCCATCTTCACACCACAGAGATGTAATGTTTGGAGCTGTAACAGCCATCTTGTCACCAGGAGGCAAGAAGGAAGTCCAAAGGGAAAGAACTAGAGTCACTCTCATTGCTAGTGCCGAGCCACTGATGCACGGAGAGCAGCTATATCCCTTCGAGACCATTCATCAACTAGGGAAAACCAAGTGTGTGTTGACACCACTGTAGGAGAGGCTCTCTGTTGCCTGCAGCCACACAGGCCTAGAATGCATAGCTGGGGCATGACTAAGCACATGACTTTGAACTAGACACAGGTGGGCGCAGGGACCAGTGTGGTCCCTTCCTAGCTACATGAGTCTGGACAAGTTATTTAATTCCTCAGAATTCAGTTTTTTCCATCTTCTATAAAATGAGAACTCTACAACTGCTGGCGAGAAAGTAGAAGGGTGTGGCACTGTGGGGAACAGTGGAGTAGTGCCTCAAAACCTGAAGTACAAGGTTACCTCATGATGCAGCAATCACTTCTGGGTACTTAAGCAAAAGAAACGAAAGTAGGGACTCAAAAAGATACTTGTGCATCCACACTGATGGCAGCATTGTTCACAAGAGCCAGATGTGGAAGCAATCCAAGTGTCCATCAACAGCAAACTGGGTAAGCATCACATGACATGTGTATGGTGGAATATTACTCAGCCTCAAAAAGGAAAGAAATTCTAACACCTGCTATGATATGGATCAAACCCAAAGACATTACACTCAGTGCAATGAGCCCATCACGAAAGGACAAACACTGTGGTTCTTTCTTTATGAAGTACAATGTCAAATGCATTTGAGACAGAAAGTAGAATAGTAACTGTCAGGGGCCGGTGGGAGGGAGAAACAGTGTCTCCATTTTACAAGAAAAAAAAAAGCTCTAGAGATGGATGGTGTGATGGTTTCTCTTAATGTGGGTACAGTTAACAGCACTAAACCGCATACTTACGAACAGTTAAAATGATAATTTTATGTTACATATATTTTACCACAATTTTTTAGAAATAATTTTAATTAACAAAAGAAATAATTTTAAAATAATTTTAGAAATTAAATTAAATGAAAAAAATCGTTTGTGAATTCATCACTTGTCAGACTACACCACCCCCATAGCTTTTTGGGCTGACCACCATCCCTGCAGTCCAGGCCCCCATGTGGATTTGTCCCAGATCAACATATCCACAAAAAACTTCATCTGGGGGGCCAACAGGCACAATCACTTCTCTCTCTAGGAAACGCAACATGAGTCCAGTGGTCTCCCGCCCTGAGGAAGGCAAAAAGACAAAACACACGGTAGGGTAGATTCCAACACAGCACAGGGGAGAATGTTAACACCTGCATCAGAGAGTGAGAGAAAAAAATGCCGTATCCTCAAAGATCAGAGCCCCTGCTCACGGCTTTGGAATCTGAGAAATGTTTCAAAGGAGAGATGGCCAGGAGCTGGACTCAAGAAATGAGCACATCTACTGCAGAAATAAGGGGTTTTAAAGATGCTCCCAGCTAGTAGTAACAGCAATGTGAGCCAAGATGGCAGACCCTCCCATGTGGCTGGAGGGAATTGGGCACTAGGATGAGGAGGAAAGATGAAAGCCAGATGAAGAAGCCCCAAATGCCAGGCAAGAAAGTCCTACTTTCGTTTCACAGAGGAGGGCAGGAGATTAAGATGTGTGTCTTAGCCACAGCACTCAAGACTAGTCTAAGCACACCCCAAGTTCTTAATAATTGTTAACTCACTCAGTGGCCAGCAGCATCCACAGAGGTGGTTTCCTGAGGTCCCACTCAGCTGCCACAACCCCCTCCTATAGACCACTGTTGCCTGGAATACCTCTTAAGAGGAGGAGCCACAACGAATGCTTGAAAAGGACTTTGCTTACTGATCGACACCAAAGGCAAGTCCTGGCCCCTCAGAATCCCTTATTATGCATGCTCCCAGATGGGACCCCACCACACAGAGGAGGGCTACCACCCTGAAGGAACACTGGCCCCACCTTCCTCCCAGCCCAACTCCAAATCTGGGCTTCTGGCTTCTTGAGAGCATCTGCCCATGTCCTTCTCTATATTCAAGGCAAGTAAACGAGCCCCAACAGTTGAGGGATGAAAGCAGAAAAATGGATAAGGAGATCCAATGCAAAAAAAAATTATTCAATTGAGTCCAATTTTAAGAAATTATTTCAAAGTTCTAATCGTAAGTGATGAAACAATTCATGACAGAAATTGCAATTACCAAAGAAATGATCTGTTCTGCAACAGCAATTTTAGTGACATTTATAACACACAAGAAATCATGAAGCTTAATTATTTGAATTTACTGAGGCTACAGATGCCATGTTGAAATCTAATTAAATAGACCCACCAAAACTGGCCAGCTGAAGAAATGGCAAAGTTGCTGAACCATGCACTGGTTTTTAAAAGCAGTTTGTGAACAGCCTCCAAATAGGCAGTGAGTAATGATCTATCTTCCTCCCTCAACTGTCATCTGAAGGGAAAAAAAAAGACATTTCTATATTGATCTTCAGTCCTTCACAGCAGAATTTACTACGACTCCTAGAACACATCCCCCATTCCAATGATCTTCAATAGATCTCGAGGATAAATGGAAACTCCCCCCTGACTTACCTTTCAGGTCTTACATCTAAACCCATTCAGGACTCAAGGAAACAGGTACAAATCCTCAAGTGACTGAGAAAAAGAAGCCCTTGCTCCATTTTTTAAGAATGTTAACAGTCAAATATTAACAGCGTCGAGAAGCTCTACAAGTCCTGAAATATCAATGAACTGCTTGTTTAAATACTAAGTATCCCTTGTGGAGAAGCTTCTGATTATTAAAAACTAACAACTGTTCAAAGAAGAAAAAAGAGAAAACACCAAAAGGTACCAAAAAATTTAAAAGTGCCAACAATCCCACCAACCACATATAACACTTTGGCCCCTTTCTTTCCAGTGTATTTTTTAGGCATATCTATTTTTATCACAACACGACCATGTTGTATTTATCATCTTTGCATCTTGTGTTACTGTTAATTCTCTTAAGCGCTTTAACATGATTTCTTTAAACAATCTGCTATCTGGATTTCCAGCTTCTTCCCACGTTTTACACTTTTATCAATAAACTGACTCCCATCCACATATGCAAACCTGTATATACATCTTTCATTCCTGAGGACGGATTCTCAGAAACTCACTTCTAGAACCCTGTTCACTGACTTTTTAAGGTTGCTGATAAGACCAGTTAAATTGTTTTAAGAAAGTTATATACCGATCTACATTTCTACCAACAGAGTCAATCAATGAACAGTCCAAAGTATAAACTATTTTTTTCTTTCCAAATGCATGCCCAACCAGTTTTCTTTCAGACATTTCTCTTTGTTTTCCTAATTCTTCTATCTAGCCCCATTTCTATTAACACTACAATTAACATTAGGGTCTTAAAGTTTCTTTTAAAACACGATTCTCTTAATGAACATATGTGAACCATCGTATCAAATGTATCAATTTTTTTTACATATTTTATTTATGTATTTGAGACAGAGAGAGAGAGAGCACACATGCAAAATTTGGGGGAGGGGCAGAAGGAGAAGCAGACTCCCGGCTGAGCACGGAGCTGACATGGAGCTCAATCCCAGGACGTAGGGATCATGACCTGAGCTGAAGGCAGATGCTTAACAAACTGCCACCAAGGTGCCCTTCAAATGTATTTCTTCAAAGGGAGAGGTGTTGAACAGCTGACAAGGATTTCTTTTTTTTTTTTTTTTAAGATTGTATTTATTTACTTGACAGAGAGAAACACAGCGAGAGAGGGAACACAAGCAAGGGGAGTGAGAGAGGGAGAAGCAAGCTTCCCGCCAAGCAGGCAGCCCCATGCGGGACTCGATCCTGGGTCTCCGGGATCATGACCTGAGCCGAAGGCAGTCGCTTAACCAACTGAGCCACCCAGGCGCCCCGAGGATTTCAAGTTTACTAGCTGTCTGGCATTTCCTTTTCTGTTAACTGCCAGTTTATATCCTTCCCCAATTTTCCTAGGAGGGCTTTAGTATCATTTCTGTGTATTTATACATTGACAGAATCCTTTGGAAAAAAAATATTTTCCAAGATATCTTATCAGCATTTTCTTTCTTCAGCGAGTTTTTTAACTTCTAGAAATGTTCATTTTATATCTAGTCATCAGTCATTTTCCACCTTTGAAATTTTACTTCTGTTGACTGGTATGAAGAGAGTCACTTACAATTTTTCCTAGCTTTTTTTTAATGATGGCAACTTTTGTATTTAACTCTTTAAGAGAACTAAAATTTGTTTTGGCATGTATTATGTGAGGAAAGGCTGTATGTAATTCTATTTTCTTTCCAAGTGGTTAATTTAGAATTTATCAAATAGTTCTTCTTTTACCTTCATCATGCACTGAACCCTCTTTAGTATTAGCTCTGTGTCTAGACTATTCTGTTCCATTCAACAGTAGGTCCCTGCACTAATAACCACATGGTCTTCATGCGCATAGTTTGGGTACATTCTAAATCTGGAAATGCAAATCTCCTCGGATTATACATCATTTTCTAAATTTTCTGGCAATTCCAGCCAGCTTATTCTTTAAGAATTCAAGAATAATTTGACACATCCCAAAAAAAGAAGAAAGAAGCCCCCAGCTGAGATAGTGTTTGGAATGGGGTGAAATGACACATTATTTTGAAAAGACCTGACATCTTTATCACACTGAGAGAAACTGGCAGCACATACCTCCATTTATTCAAGTCTTCTCTTCTGTCAGTCAGTACGTTTTTGTGACTTTCTTCATATGGATTCTGCAGCATTTTTTGTCATGTTATTCCTATGCGTCTTACATATTTCTACTCCTAAGCAAACTGCACCGAGCAAAGGAGGTCTGAAATGACATGCTGAAATTTCAACACACTGTGTGAAAGATTTGCTTGTCTCTCCAGGGCCTGACAGAGAGACTCAACATTTCAGGAAGAAATGAAAAGAATGAAGAAATGAATGAATGAGTGAATGAATGAATGGATGGATGGATGACAAACAGCTCTAGAGGCCCCACTGGTAGGTAAGATCCGGGTGAGCTAGACCACAGAGTGGAATCCTAAAGCCTCTCTTATGCCCAATGCTCCCCTGAGATTCTCAAAGAAAAATAAACCATCTTCAAATATGTACCCAGGTAGCCCTGGTAGTTCTGTCCCTTAGACTACATTCTCCCACAACTCCTGACCTTGCCCCCACCCCCAAGGGTGGGCACAACCACACCAAGGTCTTTCTTGGGCGCTTCAGTTTTGAACAGAATGGCACCGGCCTCTGGAATGGAGTCAGGACATTGTCAGCCCTGGGGGATTTTAAAAAGGTGATTTGAGTAAGAGAGTGAACAGTTTTACTGTGATACTGGCCATACACCATACAGGTGATCCATTTCAAGGGAGCAATGCTATGGTTTCTAGAACCAAGAGGTGTGCAGCCATCACCATCCCTTCCACATACACACCAAAAAAAAAAAAAAAAAAAAAAAATCCTGTAGTCATTTTAAGCTGTTTAAAAACTGGTAAAATACACCTAAGAAAAATTTATCAACTTAACTATTTTTAGGTGTACAGTATAGAGTGTTACTTAGATTCACACTCTTCTGCAACCAACATCTAGAATCTTTTCATGTAGCAAAACTGAAACTCTGTCCCCATTAAACAACACTGTCCTATTCTCCTCCCCTTTTTAGCCCTTGGCAACTACCATTCTACTTTCTGTTTCTGTGACTTTGACTGCTCTAGATACCTCATCAAAGTGGAATCATATAGTACTTGAATCTTGGGGACTGGCTTATTTCACTTAGCAAAATTTCCTCAAGGTGTATCCATGTTGTACCATGTGTCAGGATTTCCTGCCTTTATAAGACTGAATACTTTAGAAGCTTTTTTGGGGAGCAAGAGGAGGAGAGAGAGAGAGAGGTAAGGAGAGACACAGACAAGTAGGACAGAGACCAGCAGCTGGGAGACTCTTGCCCTGGTCCAGCAGGAGACAATGATGGCCTGCCCTAAAGCAGTGATGGGGAGAAAAGTAGAAGAGTTCAAGATATACTTTGGATTAATACAATATACTAAACTCGTGTTATAAGGGTCCTCCAAAGACAGGGAATCAGGGGCTAAAGTAAGAAATATTCACTGAAATTGTGATCAGGAAGCAATCCGATAAAAACCTTCTGCACAGCAAAGGAAACAGTCAACAAAACAAAGAGGCAACCCACAGAATGAGAGAAGATATTTGCAAATGACACTACAGACAAAGGGCTGATATCCAAGATCTTTAAAGAACTTCTCAAACTCAACACTCGAAAACAAATAATCAAGTCAAAAAGTGGGTAGAAGAAATGAGCAGGCACTTCTCCAAAGAAGACATACAAATGGCTAACACACACATGAAAAAATGTTCATCATCATTAGCCATCAGGGAAATTCAAATAAAAACCACATTGAGATACCACCTACACCAGTGAGAATGGCAAAAATTTACAAGGCAAGAAATAACAAGTGTTGGAGAAGTTGTAGACAAAGGGGAACCCTCTTACACTGTTGGTGGGAACAAAGTTGGTGAAGCTGCTTTGGAAAACAGTGTGGAGATTCCTCAAAAAATTAAAAATAGAGCTAACCTATTACCTGGCAATTGCACTACTGGGTATTTACCCCCAAAGATACAGATGTGTGAAAAGAAGGGACACATGCACTGCAATGTTCACAGCAGCAATGTCCACAACAGCCAAACTGTGGAAAGAGCCGAGATGATCTTCCACAGACAAATGGATAAAGAAGATGTGGTCCATATACACAATGGAATATTACTCGGTCATCAGAAAGGATGAATACCCAACTTTTGTACCAACATGGACAGGACTGGAGGAGATTCTGCTGAGTGAAATAAGCCAAGCAGAGAAAGTCAAGTATTATATGGTTTCACTTACTTGTGGAACATAAGAAATAGCATGGAGGATGTTAGGAGAAGAAAGGGAAAAATGAAGGGTGGGAGGAATTGGAGTGGGAAACAAACAACAAGAGACATCATGGACTCTGGGAAACAAACTGAGGGTTTTAGAGGGGAGGAGGATGAGGGGATAGGTGAGCCCAGTGATGGGCATTAAGGAGGAACATATTGTATAGAGTACTGGGTGTTACACGTAAACAATAAATCATGGAACACTGCATCAAAATTTAATGATGTATTGTACAGTGACTAACATAACATTTAAAAAAAAAAGAAGCAATCAGGCCCCCAGATGCTATCTGCGGCTCTCCAGAGCTAAGCCCTGCACATTCTCTCCCTTGGCAAAACACAGGAGATTCATTCACAGGACAGGGGATAAGAGAAGGTCTCTTCGTCAAAGGACACCAGGCAAAGGTCAAAAGCTAATGTGCCTCATATAAAATAAGGGAAGTAAGCAAACAAAGGGGGGTATGGGGACAACCTCCCAACACACACCCAGCCCTCTCATCCCCACTGGCTTCTAGAAGCACTGGTAGCCCCATCTTCACCTTCTAGTCAAGAAAGGCTCTGAGTCTTCTCTGGACAGCATGAGGAACCCAAGAGGGAAGACCTGAAGATACCAATACTAATTCTTAACCAAACAGTTAGGCAGATCACCGGAAAACTCAACATCAACAAGCCACACCCACACACCAAAGCCTCCAGGTTTTGTAATCCCTCTTACCAGTGAACCCACAACTGAGTATCATCAAACACTAGGGGAAAACCTTGAACATGAGAGACAAAGACCAAAATAGGGGGAAAAGAGAGTGATGAACTTTGAAGAAAAAAGACTCTACAGGGAGGGGAAAACAATTTGAAAATAATTATCATTAATATCCTCAGAAAGACAGGTAAGGATACTCTCACTCTGAAATGAAAAAGTATGGTACAACAAAAGACTATCTGGAAAATTTTTAAAAAAGAAAAAAAAGATAAAGGTCTTAGAAAGTTAAGTTTAGGGGTGCCTGGGTGGCTCAGTCACTTAAGCATCTGCCTTCAGCTCAAGTCATGACGTGGTCCTGGGATCCAGCCCGATATAGGGCTCCCTGCTCAACGGGGAACCTGATGTCCCTCTCCCCTGCTCCTCCTCATGCTTTGGCTCTCTCTCACTCTCTCTCAAATAAATAAACAAAACCTTAAAAAAAAAGTTAACTTTATGTAATTGTGTGCATTCACAAAAAGGAAAAGTCAACAGGTAACTGGAACGTGAATTTGAGAAAATCTCCTGGAAAGTAGAGCAAAAAGACAGAAAAAAGAAGATAGAAGATGACATTATTAGAAATACAAGGCTAAACATTAAGAGTTGCATAGTAAATGGAAAAAGAAAATAATCCAAAGCAATTTCAGCAAATAATTCATAATATTTCCCAGAGCAGAAAAATAGGAATTTCTAGATTTAAAGGGCTCTTCAAGTACCCAGAAAAAATAAAAATAAGCTCAGATTAAAGCACAGTAAAATGAATTTTAAAATACCTACGGGTAAGTTAAGTTACAGAAAGAGGGAAAAGGACATGAGCACCATTGAGAGTAGCAGGAATCAGACCTTGACTTCTCAGGAGCAATGGTGGACGCTAGAAGACAGTGGAGACTTGTCTTCAAATTTTTGAAAGAAAAGTATTTCCAACTTAGAACTGGGTATCTATCCAAGCTACCAGTAGCGTGTGAGGGTACATGTGTAGTCACTCAGGGTTTCAAGAAATTTGTCTCTCACCAGCTTTCTCAGGCAACTACTGGAAGATGTTCTCACTAGCACAAAGAGATAAATGCAAACAACATCATGACCTAATACAGGATGGGGTGCCTGGGTGGCTCAGTCACTGAGCATCTGCCTTCCGCTCAGGTCATGATCCTGGAGTCCTGGGATCAAGCCCCACCTCCAGCTCCCTGCTCAGCACGAAGCTTGCTTCTCCCTCTCTCACTCCCCCTGCTTGTGTTCCCTCTCTAGCTGTGTTTCTCTCTGTAAAATAAATAAACTCTTTAAAAAAAAAAAAAAAAAAAAAAAAAACCTTAAAAAAAAAAAAAAAAAAAAAAAAAGACCTAACACAAGAGCCAAGAAGACCAGAACAGGAGACAGGTGAAGTGGATCCCCAGTCGACTGTGCCCGAGGTCAGGACGACAGTTCTGCACCAGGTCGCAGAGGAGAGCATTCCAGAATGGCCACATGCCACTGGCCCCAGGAGAAAGCTGCCCAGAAAAAGGGAACTGACGAAAATCCAGATGCCTCTAAATATCTTCAGAGGAGATTTGCCACCTGGAATGGTCCAGAGGCTAAATTAGTGATAGATTCACTTAAAACCAAGCAAATACAAAAGGAAATACAATCCTTAGGACCAGAGAAAATAAAAAGTTATGGAGGAAAGAAAAGTAAACATGGTTTGCTACACGGTTCAATTATAGTGTATTCCTAAATTGAGATACCATGAACCCATAAAAAAGAACGATGATTTTCCATGTGCTGATATGGAAATCTAAGATACACTGAGAAGTTTAAAAAAAAAAAAAAGCCAGACAAAACTATTTTTGTTTTCATTCTTCAGCTTGGGAACCATGGAAAGATGGGCACTCTTCCTGTAGGCACAAACTAATAAAAGTGGTTACCTGAGAAGCCAAGAGTGGAAATGGATGGATGAGGAACAGGGAAAAAAGAAAACTCTTCATGTAGACCTTGTTGAACAATGTGAGTGTATTTTCCGTGTTTTTAATCCCGCCGAATTACCATGTGCCACCTCCCCATGTGTGAATGAGCTACATCGTGGCTTACGGAGATTTTCGTGAGCCATCTGGCAAGCCAGCCATGCTCTCAAACATTAGTTCCAGGACAGACGCATCGAGGCTGCCTAACCAGCCACCCATAAACAAACAAATGAAACTAATACACGTACGTTCAAGCTGCTGCCATGAAATAAGATGGAAAGAAGGAAAAAGAAACAGAGGGAGGAACATAGGATTAGTCAGCTCAGGCTGCCACAAAGGACAACAGCCTGGGGACACCTGGCTGCTCAGTTGGGAGAGCCTGTAACTCTTGATCTTGGAGTTGTGAGTCTGAGCCTCACACTGGGGGTAGAGATTCCTTTTCTAAAAAAAAAGAATCTGGGGCATCTGGGTGGCTCAGCTGGTTGAGTGTCTGATTCTTGATCTCCAGTCAGCTCTTGATGTCAGGGCCTTGGATTCGAGCCACACATTGGGCTCCATGCTGGACGTGGAGCCTACTTAAATTTTTTTTAAATATTTTAAAAATTAAGTATTTTTTAAAGATTTTTTTAAATATTTTATTTATTTATTTGACAGAGAGAGACACAGTAAGACAGGGAACACAAGCAGGAGGAGTGAGAGAGGGAGAAGCAGGCTTCCCGCTGAGCAGGAAACCTGATGCGGGGTCTCGATCCCAGGACTCTGGGATCATGACCTGAGCCAAAGGCAGACGCTTAACAACTGAGCTACTCAGGCACCTCATTTTTTTAAAGATTTTATTTCTTTATTTGACAGAGAGAAAGAGAGAGAGAGAGAGAGAAAGCACAAGCAGGAGGAGCAACAGAGGGAGAGGGAAGTGGCTCATGGCTGAGTAGGGAGACCAATACAGGGCTGGATCCCAGAATCCTGGGATCATGACCTGAGCCCAAGGCAGATGCTTAACCAGCCGAGCCACCCAGGCGCCCCAAAATTAAATATCTTTTTTTAAAGATTTTTGTCATGGTTCTAGAGGCTTCAGAGTTGGAGTTCAGGGTGCCAGCATGGGTGGGTTTCGGTGAGACCCTTTTCCAGGCCTGCAGATGGCTGTCCTCTCACCGTGTGCTCATGTGGCAGAAAGAAACAGAGATTTCTCTTTCTCTTTTTCTAAGATCACTAACGCTACTGAATTAGTATCCCACCCTTATGGTCTCATGTAACTTTAATCACTTTCTAAAAGCCCTATCTCCAAATATACTCACACTGGAAGGTAGGGCTTCAACATCTAAATTTGGGGAGGTGGGGCAGACAATTCAGTTCTTGCAGAAAGAGGGAGTAAGTTTTCACGGCCTGAGGATGTAACCACAGGGAAGAATATGTACACCTGGTTTTGAAATAATATTCATCAAAAAGCAAAATCCAGATCAATAGGAACAGTCAGGTAATGGGGCTCGGAAACATGGAATCTTCTGATTATGTCAGATGTTAACCTCTACCATTGGCTGTTTGGCATCTTTCTCAAATGCCTGCTCCAGCCTCCCTGAGTACCTTCCAGAAGGCCTAACTGCACCTTCCTTTATGAGCAATCATCTTACAAGACTCAGAATTCAATCCTACATCTAAACCTCATCACGGTGAAGTGCTGAAATAAATGGAAATGGTACAGTGCTTCAGTTTCCTGGAAGTTACATTTTACTTTTTATACCAAAGTTTGATTCCAGGTCTATTCTCATAATCTGCCAGTTTTACTTTTTCCCAAAAGCCTATTGCCCCAAAAGCAAATTCCAGGAAAAATAATATAAGCCTGTCTAATATGGAAAAGGAAAGATAAATGACTTATGAAAATGACGTCTACTGACCCAGATCCCACTGAGCAAGCAAGCAAATCCTTGGGTGTAAATGAGGCACTTATTACTGCTTTCCAAGCCTCAGGAAGCTTCATTTATTACATGCCTGTCGGGGGCCACTAATAGTTCGTTAATAACCTGAAGAGCAAGGGAGTTTTCTGACATGACAACTGATTTTCGTGCACTGGGCTGCAAGTGGTCTTGCGCTCATCAAAACTATCCCTGCGATTCTGGAAAGAAGTAGGGGAGGAAATCAAATGTTCAACATCAGTGTCTGAGAAGGAGCCTACCCAACACCCACTGGAAGACTCAGGATGTTTTGCCAATCTCTTCCTAATCTTCTTTTCCAATTTTATCGGGCAACAGGAACAGCCTTAGAAACATATGCCGATGAGATATTTGAACTGCACGTCCCCAAAATCAGGGGTACGAGGTAGAGCACTGTCTTGGCTCTTGGTCTCAAGACGTCGCCGAGGAAATCACCTCCTTTCTCCAGCCTTTGTGTTCTCATGGCAAGTTGAAGGGATTTGGACCAAGGTTCTTTTCAGCTCACAGCTCCCAAAGTCTGTGATTGCAACTTTGATCAAATCACACTACTTAGGAAGATAAATCCAATCACAGCCTCAGCCGCCTGCCAGGCTTAAACCACTGCTCACCACAGGCCAGTGAGCAAAGGCCTATTTGCAGGACTACCCGCATACAGGAAGGAAATGGGAAAATGGCTAATGGTACAGCTTTGTAATCACCTCAGAGGCTCTGACCTCGGGTTCAGGTCACACAGGGAGGGCAGCTGTGTCTTACGCTCCATGGATGGCAAATATGAATCCACTGTGCATGGGTCATTGACTCCTGGATAATTCACTAGCAAGAGCCGAGAACTGCCCCAGTGACAATAGAAATCCATAAACAAGAGGCCTCAAACAATGAAAACGTCTCCAAGGGTTAAGACGCTGACTTAAGGACACTCTCTCCAGGTCTCTGGGGATGAGCAAATACCTGGTCACCGCTAGGCAGGTACGGAGCTCCCAACAGGGCCAGAAGGCGGGCCCTTCCCCCACCCTGGAGCTGCCCGTACAGGCCATGGGGTGCTTAACAGTATCACAATTTCCAGAGTCTCAGAAATAACCTCGCTCCCCCTCTAAAGAAGCAAACCAAGAAAGCCCCGTCAGTGCTGAGTGTGGCACGCTTACTGATGGATGATGTCCTTACAGAGTGTGACCCGCTACTCTTAAGGTGAGGCTACTCCCGCCAGTGTGACCCGCTACTCCTCAGCTGTGGCTACTCCCGTCAGATAGCCAGGCCTCTGCACAGACTGCTGTAACTCTTTTGGGCCATTCAACCAGTTACTTCTGCAACAGCCTTGCTAGTCCACCATGGTATTCAAGGAGCATCATAGTTTAGGCTCAAAAAAGTCAAGGAGGCTCTGACTAGAGGAGATGTCAGCCCACAACAAATAAGAAAATACGTACAGAGTAATTGCGCAAGGTCAGCATGAAGTGGGTTCAAATCCCCAGTCTGCCACTTCTTAGCGATGGCACCCTGGACAACCTGTTCTCTCCCTCAGGATCGCTTTTCCACCAGAGCAACAAAGATGGTAATGGAACCTAACACATAGGGTTGTGCCAAGAAGTAAGTAAAAGGATACACGCACGACACAGCTGTGCACCCATATGCACACAAACTGAGGACCCACAAAGACGCTTCATAATGTCGCAAGACAATTCCAACACCAGGACCTTAGATAAAAGCTGATCCATCATGTGCACTCAAGGAAGAAAAAATAAATAAATAAATAAAGAGGCACTTGCCAACAAAGAAAAAAAAAAAAAACAGAACTAAGTCAGAACTAAGTAGGTTCTCCATTTCTGTGCCCAACAGAAAATGAGTCTGTTGCTAGGCTCCTCTTCTGGCCACAATTCATGATGCAATTAAATCACTGGCATTGTTTTCCCTGTTCCATTTTCAACAGCTTCCTTGTCCAGGTCTCTTTGACGGGGCCTGCTGAGTGAGGCCAGGGGAGGAAGGAGGCAGCGGCCCCCCACAGATGTGCACTCGCAACAGTCAAGTTCAAGGAAGGATGAGGCTTTTCTGGACCCTGGTGTCTCCAATCCTGCTGCAACCATGAGTTCTTTTCCACCCTAGCTATGAGAAAGACAAGTCTGCCCAGAGGTCTGTTGGCACAGGTGAAGACAGTGAGACAGAAGAAGCTTCCAGCATGGTGGGCACCTAGGTGGCTCAGTTGGTTAAGCCACTGCCTTTGGCTCAGGTCATGATCCCAGAGTCCTGGGATCTAGTCCCGAATTGGGCTCCCAGCTCTGCGGGAAGTCTGCTTCTCCCTCTGACCTTCTTCCCTCTCATGCTTTCTCTCACTCTCTCTTACAAATAAATAAATAAAATATTTAAAAAAATAGAAGAAGCTTCCAGTATAAGCCTCAACCATACGAGACCTTCAATTAAGGTAACAGCTCCTCTGGCCATGCCCTTAGATTTCCTATAACCTCTGCTGCTAGTCCTTCTTAGTGCTCTAGGTAAACTCAGGGTTTTCACCCCCTCCCCTTAGAAACAGACAGCCCTAAGGTGTCACCTTGACTTCCTCTCCTTCTTCAACACATTCTCTTCCTGGATGTCCCATCCATGCTGATGGCTGCAATGATCGCCCACAGTCTAATGACTCCCAGATGGCTGTCTACAGCCCAGTCCTCTCTTCTGGACCCCAGCCCATTATTTGGAGCTCCTTGCTTGACTTCTTTTCTGGCTTCCCCATGGCCCTTAAGCCACCTATCCAAAAACACCCCACTAAGCCTACTCTTAGGAGTCCCCTCGATAGACAGCCATAGATTCATCTAATGCCACAGTCTGAACATTCTGGCTGCTTCTGCCATGAGTGCTCTCCTGGCCAACTCCATCACCGCAACCCTGCCAACCTCTCCACCGCCTCCTGAATCATCTACCTGACTTGAAATCTCACCCGGTCACTGATGTTTAAAATCCTACAGTGGGTCCCGACACCTACGAGTAAGAAAAACGTATCAACGCATCATTTATTATCAGCCCTACCCAACTGCTCATAGTCGTACCGTTTAAGAGGCATAACCTGGGACTGTTCCAGAAAGTGAGGGTGGTCACCCTTGGCCAGGCCTGCAAGGCCCTTCAGGATCGAGCTCTAGCCTGTGCTAACAACCTCCCACTGCCTCTCAAACACCACTACTCTGATTTTACGGACTTTCCAAGCTCTTCCCAAGGGTCATTCTCTCTCTGACCTGGCATGCCCTGTTGCCTCTGTCCCCAGTGTCCATGCCACGGACCCTCCATGACATCGCCTCTGTGATACGCTCCCTGCTCTCCAGCCCAACACACTGAGGCCTTCCTAACCTCTCTCCACTCTAGGGCCTGACACACAGCTCTGGCTGAGCCCTCGTCCCATGGGCTCCACCTGTGTGTTCCTGCCAGGCTCCAGCCGTGTGTGACAGCAATGTTTGGGGCAAACACGGGCAGACTCACCCAACAAGTATGCAAGCATCCAATGAGCCCCAATCTTGGTGCTGAGTCCAGATGAGATGCAGGCGCTGAGTCACAGCAGAGGTGACAAGCTGATCTAGGCACACTAGGACCAACCACTGAGCTAGCCTCCAAGGAGCTCAAACCCAGACCTGCCCAACAAGCTTATGAGATGGGATCAGAACCCTAGCTCTTCTCCCGGAGGCTCCCTCTATTCCTTAACACCTTTTTAGGTCCCAATAACCAAGCCAGCCTTAGCCGACCTCCGAGGTGAGCTAAGGGGAAACAGAGTATCTACAACGTAAGCACAGGAATGCTGAAGGGGGTGCGCACACAGGGCTGCAGTCTGGCCTGAGGATATGGCTGGATCCCAGTGAGCAGAAAGTCACTCTACTTATACTCATAGCTCTTGACTCCCTCAGCTAGTGATCCTCCTCCACCTTCCCTGACCTCCAGGCAGTACCAGCCTTCCAGCTACCATGACACAGACGTAGTGATGCAAATTCCTTTCCTAGTTCCCAGACCACATCCCAGGAAAGTGACTCGGAGTGGCCCAGCCTGGGTCCAGGGCCCACCCCCAGCTCAGTCCACGATAGATACCATGTAGCAGGCTTCAAGACAGAGTAGCGCCACTGAGGGTTTCACTTGTATAAATGGTGGGAAGTGAGGGAGAAAAGACAGAGTTCACCATGAGTCTGGGAAACATTCCACAAGGAACATCCGCTGCCTACCTCCACCCTGGAAAGTTTGCTTTTCCCTCTCCTCTTTCCATACTCCCTTCCCCCTAAGTATGCTGTTTTTCCTCTGCCAGAGTTATCTTCTTCAATTTTCTGCCCATTTTTCAGAACTAAAACCAAATCTCACCTCCTCCAGGAAGCCCTACAGGGTTAATCCTATCTCGTTACAAAACACTATTCACATTGTTTTATCTGTAATCATACCTTTTCCTCAACTCTGCAAACCATCTACTTGAATTCCCTACAACCAGATGTAAAGGGCCCCTCTTGTGTGCTGGGTCTGGGCTAGAGACTGCCTCTGAGTCTCAGGAAGCGTATCAACGCATAAGAAGAAACTTCCGAGGTCTCAGAAGAACATGATATGTGTCAGAGTAAGTAAAGGTAAGAGGAAGTCAAAGGTGAATGCAAACATTATTTCCTGAGGAAGGTTAATTCAAGGGCGAATTTTTTCATGTTATGCAAGTTTTTCATTTTCAAAACGACTTGATGCAGCCATCCTCTAAGAGCCGGCCCCTTGGAAGCATTAAATTCAAATGCTAACTTTCACACATGGCACCACAAGCACCTCTCTTGGTCAAAGGGAGGGCATCCCACACAGGACTGGAAGCATGGTAATGACCACTTCTCACCACCAACAGATTCAGCACACAATCACTTGGAGCTAATAGAAATACGCTCCGAAACGAATGGCTTTCGGATATCTGGCACTAAATAGAGTTTTTTAAATTCCAAGAGGGTGTCTCAAGGAAGAGAAGGAGCTGCCCATTCAAACTGGGATGGAGACCTAGTTCTGGCTCTACCATTACCACTTCCCTAATAAGGACCCCAAATTCCTCCTTTATCAAATGAGAAAGCTCTCAGAGATCCCAGCCAGCACTAAAATTCTATGTTCTGCATTAAATTATGTAGACGCAGGTTCCACAATATCCCTTTGGACTTAAACATCACACCAAAAAGCAGTGCCAGGCATTTATTAGCACTAAAAATTTCAAATGATGCAGGGGAAAAAAGAAAAACATTTTATCTGTTGGGGACATGGAAGAACCCAAAGATTTTCTTTCTTTGTATAAATTTGTTAACAGCGGAGTGACTGCAATTAAACCAAAACAGTGATACAACTCATCAATGCAGCTGCAGAAAACCACACACTGATCTCCAGAGGGCAGCTGAGCCAGGAAGAAATAGATCACAGATGATACCCGGAGATGAAGAGCGCCAACCACCACAGGAGGGACCCCAAAGGGAAGGCAACATCCCCTTTGGTCTCTGTAGGGTGCCATGGATTAGTGATCCCAAAGTCAGTCTAACCTGGATTCTGAGGAATTTCCACAGGAAGAAGGTATGTGAGAAGCACAGGTAAGAGAAAATTGGGAACATGCCAACACCAGGGCCAAGATGAAAGACCTGCATAAGTCAGCATGGCTTAGAGACTCAAAAAGGCGATGGTATTTTTTAAATTGTGGTTAAAAACACAAAAAAATGAAAAACTACGGAACATACGATCTGCCATCTGAACCATTTTTGAGCGTAAGGTTCAGTGCTCTGAAGCCTACTTGCGTTGAATGGGCAACAATCCCTGGAACCTTTTCACTGCAAAGATGAATCTCTATACCCATTCAACAGCTGGTTCCCAGGGCCCCTGCCCCCAGCTTCTGGCAACTGCCAGTCTACTTTCTATCTCTATGAATGGGTCTCCTCCTGGTAATTCACTTGAGCATAATCATACAGTCCTTGTCTTTTTTCATGACTGGCTTTCTTGTTTCGCTTAGCAGAATGTCCTCACAGTCCCTCCATGTTGCAGCCTGGGCCAGAATTTCCTTCCTTTTTAAGGCTGATTAATATTCCACTGTGTGGATATACCACATTTTTAAATCTATTCATCTATCAGTAAACACCAGGGTCCGTCCACCTCTTGGTTACTGTGAATAATGCTGCCCTGAACACAGGTGTGTAAGCATGGCCATGAGTCTTGTGAGTAGAATCTCATTAACTGTTCCAGTTGAAAAATTCCTTTACTATTTTCTCATATAAGCTATCATTCCTTCTTATCTACAGTGGAGAAAAGGAGGGCCACACCTGAGAAAGACCTTCCATCAGCAAGAAGAATGAATGAATGAATGAATGAATAAATAAATAAATAAATAAATACATAAATAAAGACTGTCTGCACGTAGGGGAAGTCATGGTGGTACTGGAAACCCGCCATCCATGGGCCAGCCCATGACCTGGTGGTGGGGACCAAAGCTTTTTCCTAAACCAGCAGCCCCCTACCTAGTGTTTGTTTGTATAACGAGACTCCATTCAACAAGAACAACAACAAAAAATCTTTAAAAAAGTAGAGTGACAAAAAAGCTACTAGTAATTCAGAGTTGTTTCAAATATATTGGTGTTTCATTACATCATTGCATCTACTAATATATAGAGATAATACAAGCAAAGCTTGGCAAGCACATGCAGTTACAGAAATCACCACAGAGGTCACATACTCCTTCCACCCCAGCCACTGCCTCGTGCAGGATCTAGGATCCAGGGGTGGGAATGGCTCCCTATGCCAAGCTTACTCACCCATTCAGGCTGAATGCTCATACCTGAGTGGCATGACAAGAACTGGGAGAAATGATGAGAATTCAATCTACGCCTGCAAGAAAAGTCCTAAATAAACTCCACATACCTCTGTAAGGCCAGCCAGCAACACTAATAACTCCAAGGTATAGAATATAATCTGGCTAGGCTCAAGACCCTAGCAGCCCGATGCCCAGTTTTCCCTACCGTTCACATTCAGTCTCTAATATCAAGTAAACGTTAAGCACGGGTATTAAAAAATAAACAATGAATCGTGGAACACTGAAAAGATAAAATAAAATTTAAAATAATAATAATAATAATAAGCCCAAGTTTACAAGTACCTGAAAAAGAACTACTCCTGAGCTCACATTAGTGCCAGAGAGAGGCAGTCACCTTGAGAGCACAGAGTGTCTAGAACCTTCTCTCTAGCATCATCTGATTAGAAACCAGGCAGTGGCAGCACATGTCCCAAGGGGAGGTAAAGTGGACTGAAGAATTCCACCATCAAGTACAAACCTGAGATCCCCAGCCCCTTCAGAGACCAGCTGAGCCACTGTACGCCTGGGCCAGGAGCGCAGGGATGAGAAGACGGCTTCCCACCAGGCACAACCACCAAGCGCAGTTGGAATACAGCTGAGTTCATGTGTGAGTAAGAAAAAAAAAAAAATCAGACGTGTTTTGAAATCCTATGACTAAGAGTTCCCTGAACTTTCAGTTTTTAAGCAGCAATATCCTTAAAGGTGTGTTTTTCCTGCCAGTCAATCTGAACCACTAATTTAGAATTAATTCAGTGATGGATTTCGGATTCCAAAACAAGCAGGTTCTCTTGTTTGTTTGTTTGTTCTGACATCCCCCATGGGCTTAGCAGACACCCTGTAGAAACACAGCCTGCATGTGGCAGCTGCTCGACGTCCCAGCCCCTCCTCATGCTCCTCCTTCAGGTCAAGCAGAGTCCCTTTTCAGAAAAGCCACGGCCGGCCAGGGGTGTTGTGGGGGACGAGGTTCGATCGGATGTGCAGCTGGAATCTGGCATAAGACTGTTTCTGCCCACTTGCCAGCTGGGTATGCCAGGGGAGAGGAGACAGCCCTTTCCAAACTCAGGGGCCCACATCCCTTCCACAACCTCCCCCTCATCTCTTCCCTCAGGCCCTACACTGGGATGGCTAAGAAGCCAGGAAGGAGAGGCTTGGCTTTGGTCCCCAGGACATCTGGATGACCTGTTGCCCCCCACAGAGGAAAATGACTTCTCCTCAACCAACCCAAAGGCTCCAAACTTGTGCCTAGTCAGACAAGAAGGAGCGTGTCTCCTCTAGCAGACCACAGCCTCTTCCCCACAACTGGGCCAGTTTGTCAGAGACGGGTGCTGCCTGACCATGTTCCCAACTCCACAAAGTTCTTGGTCTCTCCACTCAGCCCAGCACCCAAAAACCAGTCAGCTCCCTCAGAAGATGGTTTTCACATGAGTTTCGTCACAATTTTTATGTTATTTTATTTTATTTTTAAAGATTTTATTTATTTGTCAGAGAGAGAGTACAAGCAGAGGGGAGGGGCAGAGGGAAAGGGAGAAGCAGACTTCCCACTGAGCAGGGAGCCCAATGCAGGACTTAATCCTGGGACCGGAGCCAAAGGCAGACACTTATCCGACTGAGCCACCCAGGCGTCCACTGCCACAACTTTTAAACAAATTTTGAGCAGCCTGTGTGGGCCAAAAAAGGACAGCACCACAGGGAGAGATGCACTCTGCCCACCACTGGCTGTGGGATTTTAGTGGATTGCCTCTTTACATCTCAGTTTTTCACCTTGCAGAATACGGTAATGATGCCCATATCAAAGAATTCAATAGGCAGCATTCATGAACAGGCTCTAGAAAGAGAGAGTCTAACACAAAAAACAAAACAAAGGTTAGTATCTGCTTCCCAGGAGGCCAGAATGCCCAAGGAATCATCAAACCATTCACCTGGGAGTGCGAGGTTCATGGGGAGACCAAAGACACTGGGCGTTTTCTAAAAAGCCTCCACTTTGTAGTTTTCATTCAAATTTCATTTGAGGCAACTACGGGAGGACCGCAGACTCCTCACCTACTCTGAGGAATTAATCACATTTGCTAAGGAGCTTATCACCCACAAGTGGGTCAGAAAGGATTCAGCTCCACTCCGAGATTGCTGCGGTTCTTGTCTCTCAGCCTCGGCCCTGACTCAAGGCACCCTGCAGCACTGCATGCAGGCCCGCCCCCAGTCCTTGGCTCAAGCTCTCCCAGGCACTGGGGCAGGTACCCAGGACGGGGCGCGGGGGGCATGCGCACTTGAGCACTTCCGATTCAGTCGAGGCAGCCGTCATGGTTACTGACCAGTGCACTCATACAGGGCCCCAGGCTTGAAAGAACCTGCTGTCACCATCTTTAAAGACTTTTTGATTCTTGAACAGTCCATGAGTTTCAATGTTTCACTGGCCACTGCAAACCACGGGCACAATCCTGAGCTCCCTACTTCACGACTTTCAGCTTTTCTCCCAAACCAGTTCCTCCTATTCCTGATAATGGCCCTATCTTCCCCATTACCTGGGCCTGGAATCAGACACCCTCTTGCTCATGAGCCCCTCCCACTGAAATCTGCCAGGCACTTTCAGTTCTATTTAGATCTTGCATCCATATATTCCTCTCTATCCCCACTGTGGCTGCCCTACCTCTCTCTCTCCCACACCTGGCCTAATAAAATACCCCTCATCACAAGACAGTCCGCCCTCCTCCAGGCCCTTCTATCACTCATCTACTCTGCCTGCCCATGCCAGATTAATGCCACCAAGGCAAAGATAATCGGAGCATCCTCCTGCTCAAAGTCCCTCCAAGCACCTCATTTTCTCCCAAGGCAGCAGCTCTGTTGTTCTGAAGCCTCACCCTGGACCAGCCTGAGAAGAGATTCACCCTGCCCGGGACTGTTAACTCTTTCAGGAAAGCCACAGGCCAGGGGCCAGGTCTCCTCTCTCTCCTTGATTCTTATTCTACAGCAGAACGCCGCCCTGGTCCCGATTTATGTACCATCCTTATACTGCACGCTTCCTGCAGTCAGAATCCATGCTTGATCCATTCCAGCTCCGATTACCCCCCAGCACTCCAGCACAAGGAAGAATTTCTTTTTTTAAGTGACTTCTCACAACACCCATTTTCAGTGTTGCCCCAAGCCCCTATTACAGCCTTTGCAGGGATGAACTCCATGCTATCATGGTACTTTTTACAACGTACTCAATTTTGCAGGACATCTGTCACCTCTTTTTCTCCTTCTTTTTTTAGTGACAATAAACACAGAGGAATTTCATTAGGCATAAACAGACTCTTGAAATCTACCTCAGCATAATATGAAAAATCTTTACTAATCCAGCTAATGTGCTTTCTCTCCAACTCCCACTGAGATCTGTTTCTCATTTGAATATTTAACAAGCATCATCTTGGTAAACCTCTTTCCCTGGATCTATGTAGAAATAAAAAAATGGATTTAGCCCGTTCAGACTGTGTTTGGTCTTGCACATACATTTTATGACTCCATTCAAAGTCTTAATCCTATTGCAGCACATTAATTCTGGTTTGTATGAAATGGTAGCAGCAGAATCCAGTTTTTTTGCTTTATCCATTTACATTAGTTTCCTTCAGTGAGCCCTATAATGTTTCAGCTTAGTAAATATGCATGCATGTTTTCTACTTCTACAGATTAGGATAATTTCAAATATAATAATAATTGCCTATTTTAGTCCACCAACCAATGGAGAACCTTAAAAATGTGTTTTGTAAAATAAACCAAAATCTAATGATCTACATTTGTAGTACATCTTACCACCACGTGCTCTGTGTTTTTGTCACAACAATAATATCGCGATTGGAAGAGATTTTTGCCAAGAAAATATTTCAATATATCAATTCTGAAATCTTACTGTTGCAAAGACTAAAAGAAATAAAAATAGTGTGCTTTGCCAAGTTATTATAAAACTGTCATTTTGAAAGGGTGGGATTCATCGAATCCCAAGTGATTTAGTTATTCTTCCTCTCATTTGAGTTGGCTATTGTACCACCATTTGGACAACAGTAAAAGTGGATCTGAGTTGAGGTTTGTAACATAATAATTTTGGAAGAACTCCCCCTTTTTAATTCGAATGTATCTAGCAAACATCCTAAAAATTGAGACTGTAATGAGCATGGCTAAGAGGCCCCATTCAATATTCATATAGTAGTTCTTTGCGGAAAAATAACAACAACAACAAATTCCCTGGGCATACTTCTGACAGTGGTATTTGTATTGTTATGACTAGTATTTCAGATGCAAACACAAAGCTTCACTCTCTGCTTACATGGCATCCTTAGTACATGGGCAATTATTTGTCCTTTGTCTTTTTTTTCTACTGCACTGTCAGCTCTATGAAGGCCCACCTATAAACCATATATATATGATTATTATATATATAGGAATAGACTCAGTTATATGTGGGTATGTAAATACTCAACTATATATTCCACTTTTGATCCTCATACTGCTATCAAAGTACTACAGGGATGTGGGTGGAAAAGAAGCTTTTTCCCTTGTTTCCTAACAATCTTCTAGGGCACTAGTAGGCTATGAATCCAGGATACCTTCAAGCTCATGAATCTGAGTTTTAGGAAAAGAGAAGATGGAGGTTATCTGACTTTTTAAATCTCTTTCCACCTTACTGTGTTCTTCACCTCCTTTCAAACCTAAGGCAAATATCAGAGGGCTTCTGTTTGTCTCAAACGTCACAAATAGCTGTTTTGCTTAGCAAAATAAGGTATGCTTCTGAAATAAAACTCAAAACCAGAGCGCATTTGGTCCTGCCAGAAAGTGATTATGGAATTCAATGCAAACAGCTCCAGAAACACATCCCCAAACCACCTGATTCCACTAAAAAGCAGTGCAGGGAATTCAGAATGAGAAGCCGCTTCACATATACCTCTCATTAAAAATAATTGTCAATTCCCTGTGTGCTCTCTGTGATCCTCTGGGGTAGCTACAGAAAGGAAAAATGAAAACATGAGATGTATCTACCAAAAAACAGCCCACAAGTAAGTAACTCTCCCAATACCTGAGAACAAGAGAACTTGGGGCCAAAATATCAACACACCGAAAGCTAAAACCATTATTTTTACTAAAACAAGTCCAATGACTATCTTCAATTCTCTACTTCTTTCAGTATGACAAAACCTAGCCATGAGAATCTAAAGCTTTAAGTTCAAGAAGCAAAAGCTTTCACTCGTCTGAAGCTGTGTTCTCACTCAATTAGTTTGCCGTATGTTTATCAGCACCATGGACGGTTCCAAGCAGACTTATTGGCCATACTGGACCAGACAAACCTGCACATCACAACAATAATGTAATTAGGGAGAAAGAGGAAATGGAGATGCCATTGTGTGTTTTATTTTGCCCTGTTTTGTTGGGAGACAATATGGGGTGAGGGGTGGGGAGACAACAGAAAGTTAACAAACAAACCAAAAAATCAAGCCCTTAGATCTATTGTGACTGTGCTGGCATCCTCTTAGCCTCTGGGTTTCACTTCTCCAAACTGTGTGCATGGATTAACACAAACATATACCATGCTCCCCAATGGTAAATATTATGATACATGAAGATGTCACAAGCAAACATAGAAGACAGACATTAACCAGGATCAGGGGGAAAAAATGTAAGAAACACAACCTCTGACGCCATCCACTATATTCAAGCAAAGAGTAGGTGAGAAGACTGAAGATAAATCTTCACAGAACATAAATAGCATCATTTTGCCTCTATCAATGTGGTCCAATCTGCTTAACTTGAGACCAGATTATCTGACAAGCAAAACCTTGGCCTAGGTGAGTGTTGATGACAACTTAGTAACAGACAGACAAGCCAGGTCTAAGAGGGCAGTTGTTTCTAAGCCAGCTTTGGCATGAGCAAGGTAGATTCCAAGTCAACCACAACGACCCTCCAAAATACCCAGGAGAGTGGAAAGCATATTCAGAGGATCACATATCTATTGCTTAGATGTGGTTCAATAACAATCACATGAAAGAGCACTGAAAATCTCTTTTATATGACTGGGGTGTCTGGATGGCTCAGTCAGTAGAGCATATGACTCTTAATCTCAAGATCATGAGTTCAAGTCCCAAACTGGGCATGGAACCTGGTTAAGAAAAAAAAATTTAATATCTTTTAAATGACCAATAGACTCTGAAGAAAATGTCACATCCGCATAAATCCACACAAGCATCTCAACAGCCTGCAGATGGGTGGTGGGGGATGGGTGGGTAGGAGGAAAGATTTAACTTTCTGGGGTAATGAAGGAAGTCCACTAGAGAAATTTGAAATTATTTCTCCCAGCAATGTTTGAGAGGGGTTCACAGTGATTAGTACTCTAAATGAAAAGTAGATTTTGATTCCTCCATGGAAGCATTAATAAACATGAAAGTTACATGATTTGCATGATGAGAATGTTGTTTTCCATTAATTTTTTTTTGGCAAAGTACAATGAAGACCCTTGAACAATTAATCACAATTGCTGAATTACAGCAGTAAATGACAGATCTTCTCAATCTCAGGCCAAAGATGCTGTCAAATCATATATATGCAAAGAGTGTGTTTTTTTGCCTTTAGATACCAGCTTTTTGAAAAGCTGTCACGTATGATTTGGAACACTTGAAGATAAAGCAGAAATCTATCTGTTCCTCTTTTTTAACCCAGAGAAAATAATATATGATAAAATGGATTCTTTTTTCCCAATTAAATTTAACACCAAACCAGACCCATGTTGTCTTGAAGGGGCTTCTTTGGATGCATGTTCAGTTCCCAAATCCTTGTACAGTAAGTTCATTCAACTAGGAACTGAGAAGAAACGGGGGCAAGTTGTGAAGCATTAACAACAGACTTTGTGCCTTACACAAGAGAATGTATCCATTTTTCATCATCATAACACTGCTTCACTATCATCTTCCAGAGCATCTTTCCTTGAAAGATCTGGGTCTACTCTCAGACATCACTGTATTTTACGGACAATAAAGAAGTTATTTTCTTCAAGTGAGAGGGCTATGGTACTAGAAGAGATGAAGGGACTTGTCCCACAGTAACTCATCAAGAAGGAAGGACCCTTCTTTACAGATGGCTTTGTTTCCAAGACAGCACTACAGGCATCTAGCTTCCTGAATCAAACCAAGGTAGTTGTTCTCAAAAGATCCAACATGTCTCCTAGGAAACAGGGGCCATGCTAGCCTGACAGGGTATATGGGAAGAAGAGCTGCTTTATGGAGTCTAAATAATGGTAGCCAACATCATAGCCCTGAGAAGTTCTGAATAGTATAAACCATTTGTTCATGGGTGTGTGTGCTGATGTGGTCCACAATGGCTTGCTCCTTATCTTTAAGACCTGCAGACCCAAAGCCTGAGAAGCTTCAGGATCTGTACTTAAAATAGGTCACTCCTGGGATGCCTGGGTAGCTCAGTTGGCTGAGCCTCTGACTCTGGATTTAGGCTCAGGCCTAAAAATCAAACCCCATGTTCAGGCTCCACACTGGGTATGGATCCTGCTTAGGATTCTCTGTCTTCCTCTTCCTCTGCCCCTCTGCACCCACCCCCTCTAATATGAATGAATGAATGAATGAATGAATGAAACAGGAACACTTCTTTCTGCCAACCACCAACTTTCTTCACAGCTTAGAATTCAGATACTAATTTATTTTCCCAGTCTAACTTAATACACCATATCAGTCACACGACAGGCCAGAGGCTGAGCTTGAGAAACCCTGGTAGCTATGCATGGTCCTTGATCATCACAGTTTCCCTGGTGCTCAGCTGTTCCTCCTAATCTTCAGATACTCATTACCACTTATCAGGAGACAAGACTGACATCAGGTAAGATTGCTCAATGCAATGTTCTTAGCTTTCCTTTTGACAAGATGGAAAAATGTTATAGTACCATAAAACTAATGTAACCCATAATTCATGCCTCACAATTTATGTAGCCGCTTGTACATCTTTTAATATTTACTAAGAGAATGAGTTCTTCTCCCCTTCTGGTAAATTGAGATGCAATGTGTCCCTTATACCTTCCCTCTGAGTTTCCAGCTATCTGAACTGTTTATCTCAGTAACCCTTCACCCCAAATAGTACCTTCATATTCAGTCACCCATGTTCTTTTTTTAAGATTTTATTTATTTATATGACAGAGAGAAATACAGCAAGAGAGGAACACAAGCAGGGGGAGTGAGGGAGAGGGAGAGGGGAGAAGCAGGCTCATGCCAAGCAGGGAGCCCGAGGTGGGGCTTGATCCCAGGACTCCAGGATCATGACCTGAGCTGAAGGCAGATGCTTAAAGAATGAGCCACCCAGGCGCCCCAAGTCACCCACGTTCTGATCAGTTTAAGACTTGTGATGAGTTTATTTAATCAACAAACACTCAATGAACGGAATTTATGTTCTGGCATTATTATCACCCCTGGAAATGATATGAAAAGAAACTGTTCTTGTCCTCAAGGAGCTAATAAAGAATGATGGTGGCAAAAATCCATAACCAGTAAAATGATGATCTACAGGAATTAAAAGAGAAGTCTGTAATGGATACCACAGTAGATGCAAACAGTAACTGGCTGCTTAAATACAATGGGAAATTTGCATACATTTTATCTGAGACTATAATAATGATACCGAATATGTTACTTCCATATAATATAGCTTAACACCTACAGAAGAAATTCATTGTTAACACACACTACCAACTACTACACATCTGCTAGTGGGTATATTAACCTTTGTTTCAAGAGACTATTCAATAAACATGAAACAAGTCTGCAAGCAGTTTGGTCACAGCATCTTCCAGTACTCATCCCACTTAATGGTCTAGGGCTTCTCTGTTTAACTTGATATCCAGGAGCGAGGAAATTGAAATTGGAGAGCAACTCATTGACGGGGAACTCACTAGGTAAGATGAGGCTTCACTATCAAGGAGGAGTCTCCATACAGCTGATTCTGAGCAAAAACCCACACATGATCAGATACCTGCAGAGGTTACTCATGAATTTTTCAGAGGAAGATCAAAGAGAAAATAGACATGAATGGGTTGGAGCAGAATGATATGAAGTAGAAACTGTGCTGGCATGGATTGAAATTTAGATAAAGTCTAACCATGCAGGATGAGCCTGAGCAGAATACAACGTTCCTAGGCTCAGGAGACAAATGTGCCATGTCAGTGTGGGGCAGTGGGAGAGTATGAGCTGTTCCTGGCATTCAACCCAATACCACTCGGAGACTATGAAAACCATACCAAGAATCAAAAAGCTACTCAAATCTCGTATCCTGCAATGACTATTCCTTCTAGGCAAAGTTGCTGTAGTCATCACACAGTGATGAAAGCCCTCTATCAAGGAAATTAAGGGGTAAGTCTGGGTGAGAATTTAATTCAGCAATCTAATTAGCCAAGTTATGAGTGTGAATACCTACTATGTACTGAAAAGTGTGGAAGACACTGAAGATAAACAGATTAAAAAGCACACACTCAGTGCTACTACATCCCTGTTATTTTTACAGAAATGTGTTGGCTTTTCTAATTGTCTCAGAGGAATCAAAAGAGTAATTAGCTCCTCAAACAACATAAATCTCCTTCAGTTCTAAACCAAGTGGGAGCTGCATGTGAGGGATAAACCAAAGGACACAAGATGAGAAAATCAAAAGAAATGACTCACTTCTGTTCAGTGGTTACTGAAAATAAAGAAAACAGTGGTAATCTGTGCACTATCAAGAAATATAGGCAGGTACTCAGAGAAATGCTGATGTGGCTTCTAAGGAAAAATGGTTTCTTTGGGGAGTAAGAATCATCATTCTAGAGATGCTTCATTCTAGACTTGGCTCAGCGCTCACTGAGGGTCAGGGCACTACACTGCAGAAGGAACAAGCTATGGATGAACAGCACCTGGCAAAGCAACCATGTCAATGGACACACTTTATTAGAGGTTTGAGACATATGCACTGGGCCAGCAAGACATTCCAGAAGAAGCCAAAGCTTTGGTCATCATTTCCAAAAATGGCCCCCAGATCACATTCTCCTGATCAGTGTGGAAGAGACTCAGGGGGGAAGAAAAACAAGAGTTGCCTATACTTCCTAAATTTCCCACAACAAATATATATTACTTTGCAACAAACTAAACCATTCAGGGGCACCTGGGTGGCTCAGTCATTAAGCATCTGTCTTCAGCTGGGGTCATGATCCCAGGGTTCTGGGATCGAACAACACATCGGGCTCCCTGCTCAGAGGGAAGCCTGCTTCTCCCTCTCTAAATCCCCCTGCTTCTGTTCCTTCTCTAGGTGTGCTTCTCTCTGTCAAATAAATAAAATCTTTAAGAGAGAGAGAGAGAGAGAGAGAGAGAGAGAGAGAGAGAGAGAGAGAGAGAGAGAGAAACCATTTAAAAAAAAAAAGAAAACAGAAAACATTAAGTATTGCCTGAGGCAACATCTTTGGGCCCTGGATGCCTTAACATTTTGCAAAATAAGCCATTCTTGAAAAAGTGAGTGAATCTGGCCTTCGGTCAAGTTTTCACAGTAACAATTTATGCTATGAAATTAAGGAAACATTTCTGTTCTTCAACTATATCATTTTCTTCCATCTAAATTTCTCCTGGGGTAAGAGCTCCCTTGCTTGATTTTTAGCTTTTACCAATAAAAAGAGGGAAGCATCTAGCATTCTTGAGTACATAAGACAGTCCCTTGGAGGAAACACATGTGACTGTGGACAGAAGGGAAGCACTTGACCATCAAACAAAATAGACCGATTAGCCCCCCTACTACAGGAACACATGCCAAAATGAGGAGAAGAGGAGTGTGATTTGGATGGCTTTACCACCTTCTGAGACCCTAAGGGTAGACCACCAGCTTGGTTGTGCTTATTTGAAATGATGTTTACCCACAGGTAAAGAGAAAACACACAAAGTGGAAAGAGTACGTATCCCTCATGATTTTCTCAGGGAAGCTGCACACACAGTTAGGTGTGGGTGAGCAGCTCAGAGAAGGCAGCCTCCAGTAAAAAGCCCTGTGCTGAATGAACAGGCTGGGGACTGACTATTGAAGAAGCAGGGCCCTCCTCTGAAGCAAGATGAGTGAGTGTAGATGTTTAAGTCATGCAATTTCCAAGGAATTAACACAAGACTCATTACCAAATTCAAGGGAAGGGGAAGCTCTTTGAAGTCTGAGACAACAACATTTTTCAAATAAATGCCTGAAGCAACAAGACTGTCCCTGTGACCAGGCCCAAGCATCCCTAGACCTGACCTCCCTTCTCAGATGAAAAAGGGGACCTCCAACTCCAAAGCCTGGGGGACAGGGGGGAGGGGGTTTTCCCATCGGTGAACAGGTGGTCCCAAGAAAAAGATGTCCTGGCACTCTGCACAGAGACAGAAGCTAATTCAAAGCTCTAGGGAAAATAAAACATCATTCCTCACAACTGGAGGTCTGAGGAGACATGTCAGCAAGGGATTCCTTTTGGAAACTCTCTACAGAGGGGACCAGGACTGCCTGCAAATTTAAATGATGCTGCCCCCTCTCTGAGGACTGTTTCATCTGGAATATACTTCCACCCTGACCTGAAGATGTGTGTAGTTTCCAGCTTATTCACAGATTCTTATCATCTCTGAGGTTTTTATCAACATCAACAATAAGGCCCATGCTCCCTTTAAGAGCTGATGGTATACTGGGAGAGACACAAAGGAAAAATAACCACCTGGTGAGGGATTACAAGGGAAAACCGTAAGCACTTGCATCATTCATAGGTATATAAAATATCTTTGGGAATTAAGGCAATCAAGAAAGGCTTCCTGGAGGAGTAGGTTTGGAAGTGGAACTTCAAGGTGCACCTGGGGTGTTCGAACAAGGGAAAGGTGGGCTTCAAGGAGGCCTTGGCAAGCATGAACACATGAGGGCAGAAAGTAAAAGCAGTATTTAGAGACTGTATGTAAGTAAATCTGGTAGGGGAGAGAATCTGCAGGACCATGAGAAGGATGAGTTTGCAGGATTAAATTATAAAGGGTCTTGAGGGTCAGGCTAAGAAGTGTGGATTTAATTCATCAGGGGTGGACAGTCTTTGAAAGCACCTGAGCAGGCACATTTATGGACAATATAAAAGATCAGCATGGAGCAGCCTGCTAGATGGTCTGGAGTAGGGGAAGCCTCCACTAGAAAATGGGCGAAGACTCAGAAGTCCCTGATGCCCGGCTCCTGTACATGAAGGGCTCAGAAGATTACGAACTCTGATTCTTCTGAACCTCCCATGCTGTCTGCTTAACCATGCTCCTGGAACAGGAGTCAGCCTCTTGGAGGCAAGGCCTCAAAAGAGACTCTTCCAGGTCTAAGACAAGTCAAGGATCAACTTGTCTAGTGCACTCGGGGGGACAGAGAGGAGCAAAAGAACAGAGCTCAGCAGCTACTCCCTACCACTCCCCATGCGTCCCATTCAGTGTGTCCATTCAGCCAGCTGACTAAGGGTCCAGGCAGATCCTGCAGACAGAGGGAGGACAATAATGACCACATCCAATACAGAGGCAGGTAACACAGGGTCACAAAGACTCTCTAGGCAAGTTCACTCTGTGGGTTTCTACCTGTTGTGCTTGAACTTGAGGAAAAAGTCTCTTCTAATTTCAAATAACATTCAATTCCTTATTCCAGCCAAGGGATTCCACATGATCTGCAAAGCCATGCCTGGCAATCTCACCACACGTCTATGCACTTGATATACTCCATATGTCCTTCTTTTCATTCCTCAACTGAGCCCATTCATTCCTGCCTCTGGGCTTCCACACTTGCTGCTCCCCCCATGTAAGCATGCCTTTCCCCACATCTTAACTCATCTGCCTCCACTCGGCTTTCCTCCCTTTCTGTAAGACCTTCCAGATCACTCCAAGCACCACACATGAGGTGCATCTCACCTGCCCACCAACCCCATCACCTCACCAAACCGTCTTTTTCTGTTGCTATTAATGAAGCAGAGTTGTCAGTGTTCTATTAGTTTCAGGTGCACAACAGTAACTCGACATTAATATGCATTATGAAACACTCACCATGGGAAGTGTAGTTGCCATCTGTCACCCAAGTACCGTTATTACACTATCATTGACGATATTCCTTATGCTGCATTTCTCACCCCTATAACTTACTTACCCCTCAACTGGAGTTTGCACCTCTTCCGTCCCTTCACCTATTTCATTCCCCTGTAACCCCACGGCCCCACCTTCTTCTTTGCACTTAGCTCTATCAGAAATCTGAGTTAAGTGTTCGGCTTGTGGTCCATCCCTATTACAAAGCAAAATCCAGAGGAACAGGGACTCTCCCACATCTTGTTCACTTCTGTCTCTCCCACATCTGTAAGAGTGCCTGGCATGTGCTGGTGGTGCATAAATATCTATCAAGTAAGTGAAATAATTAATGAGCCGTTCCATGCCTTGAAGATCCCTGAAATTCCACTCCCCTGAGTAGAAGACCTGTTGAAGACTGTGATGCAGATCTTCGAGAGACTAGAGCCGTAGAGTTTCTAGCTATTTTCTTAAACCATCTGCATCTAAAATGTTGGCAGCTGGGCATTGTATATGTTCACATTAAATAGGAGGGAAGCAGTGGGGAACCTGCTCAATACACCATCAGTGAGAAAAGAAACTTCCAGAAATGCCTTCATGAATGAAGTGACTTTTAGAGGCCAGTCCCTTGAAACACCATCTCGCTGGTAATACAACTCCCCTCACTGAGGAGTGGAAGCCAGGCGAGAGAGGGGTAAGATCTCAGGTGTCCCCTCCCCCCCCCGCAACAGAAGTGAGAGAGCCCGGACCCCGGCTGAAGTCACGCAAGTCAGAGCAGCAAGCTCTCCGGCGGCGTCTTTGTTCTGCCCCGGTATCTGGGCTCTAATGAGGCTTTAGGAAAAGCAGAGTCGCCTTTTAAGAAAATTTCATCCTCACCTGGCGAGAGTGAAATGGAGCCAAGGCTCACTTAGTGGGACCAACAAGGCACAGAGACAATAAATGAAACCTCAGGTAATTCAGACAAACCTGTCTGTGATCTAATAATAACAACTATGACCATGTCTATGGAATTTGGTCACACACAAAGCACCTTCACATCCCAATGTCTCCCAGGATTCTCAGACTCTCCACAAGGCCAGGGCTGGCATCATCAGCAGTTTGCAGATGAAGGAACGGAGGCTCAGAAAGATGGATGCAGAATGGGAAGCAAGACCCTTGGCCCACTGAGGCAAGGAACCCCTGCCAGGGACTGCTCTTCAGTCATCGAGGTGGACCTGAGAGGGTATGGGAAGGTCCTTCAGGGTCCCCGTGCTCTGCACCCTGCGCCTCAAATCTATGTTAGACCTGAGCACTCAGAGACATTTTTAACGTCTCTTATTTTGTGCTGGTGGAATTTGCTGTTTTAGAACTTCTTCTGGGGACACCTGGGTGGCTCAATCGGTTAAGCATCTGCCTTTGGCACAGGTCATAATCTTGAGTCCTTGGATCAAGCCCCACATGGAGATCCCTGCTCAGCAGCCAAGTCTGCTTCTCCTCTCTGTCTCAAATAAATAAATAGATAGCTAGATAGCTAGATAGCTAAATAAATAAATAAATAGATAGATAGATAGATAGATAAATAAATAAATGAATGAATGAATGAATGAATGAATGAATGAATGAATGATCTTCCTTGTTCTGGTGGTTACTTCCTCCACCGGCTCATTTTTCCTCAACCACCAGGATGCAGAAAGGCCCAGAAGAAAGCAGCCATGTCCACGTGGCCTCCTTCTGCCCTGAGGTTGTTGGGACCTCTGCAGCTGGATGAAGAAAAGGCTGCAGCTCACACACTTACCTGACAGTGGCCCGCAGGTTGGAAGCTCTCCTGCAAGCCACAGGCATTGGGGACCCTGGAGGGTCAAGGGGCAGATTTGTGGTCCAAATGCCTGGCTCAGAACCCCAGCTCAGCAGCTTCCCAGCTGTAATGACCCAGGACAAGTTACTTCGGCTGAGAATCAGTTTCCTCATATGAAAAAGGAGGATTACAGTGGTATTGACCTCATGAGGTCAACGTATTAAATGAGCGAATATCCGCAGAGCACTTAGGATAGTGTCTACACTGTAAAGCAGGCCCTTAATAAACATTAGCTGTGGCCATTAATTGTTCTCATTTCAGATACAGTACTCTTGAAAGTTTAAGAGAGTCTGCAAAGGAGGGTTGGGGAGAAACAGGTCAGCCTCTAAGTTACAATGCAGTGTATGTCATGATATTTCAGAGAGATGAACCAAGAAGATTCAGAGCCAAATATGAAACGAAAAATTCAGCAAAGAGAGAGAAAACTTGACTAAGAACACCAAATCCGTTCCAGCTTCAAGGCCTTTGCCCTTGTTCTTCCTTTGGCTTGGCAAGGTCTATACCTACATCCTCCCATGGCTGGCTCCAATGTCTTTTTCTCGGAGGGCTTCCCTGATGCCCTCATCTAATAAGACTTACCCTCATCACCCTCAGAGATGATCTGCTGCGTTCAATTGCTTATTGCCTACTCCTCCACCAGAATATTAGTGACATGTAGCCGAGAACAGGGACTGTTTTGTTCACTACTGCTTCCCAGGGTGTGCAGCAGGGCCTAACACAGAATAGATGCACAATACTGGCAGAATCTGTAACTGGACACCGAAGTGAGCCATGAAGAATGGGTGCGAGTTTTCCATCTTGAGAAAGGATTTTCCCACGACGGCAAATTTGCGTCTGGTCTGAAGTTTGATGATTTCCCAAGATATCAGCCTCCACAGTGTGATAAACCCTACTTAAACTCTGAACCTCCACTCAGTCTTTCCAGAGCTTAGCATTCCATCAGTTCAGCCAGGTAACTAACAACCCTCTTACTCTATACTCCCATCAAAGCAGGGGCAGGGGCTCTCTCCAGCACTCAGTGGAAACCTGCCATGTGACCTGGAAAGACCTTTATGGGGAAAATTCACTGATAATTGAAGGGGTGACTTCAAAACACTGCAATGGAAAAAAATGTTTGAAAATTAAAAATTCTATCAGCAGATATTTTGTTATATATTACATAAATCTAAATTGCATTAACAATTATATATTAACAGCAACAGCTAACATTTATGAAGCTCCTGCTTAATAGAGCTAGCATTTCATTGATTTTTACACCAGTGGAGAGCTGAATTTATAACATAAAAATATATGCAAATGGAATCATTCATTCATTCATCCAGCAAATGTTAATTAGGTGCCAAATTTATGCCAGACACTGAGATGTAGCAACAAAAAGTTACAGATCATCTCCTCCAGGTGCTCACAGTCTAGGTGTGACATAGGAAGGAGTGATCAACTTTGGTTTGGGAGGTCAACAAATAACAAAAAAATTATAGAGATCACATAATAATGATGATGATGCTATCAGCAAGTAACATTTATCGGGCAATTACTATGTTCCATACTGTTCTAACATATACTTCATTCACTTAATCCTCACAACATACATATGAGGTACACATATTATTATGTGCATTTTACAGATGAAAAATCAAGACACAGAGAACTTAGGTCACTTGCCCAAGGTCACCGAGCTAGCCAAAGTCTTAAGAGGTTGACTGTCCTTGACGTGGGACAGAGTAAAGAGTTCACCAAGGGGTTTGGTCATGTTTCTCAATGTCAATCCTCTTGAAATTTTGGGCCAGATAATTCACTGTGGAATTGGCCCATGCTCTGTAGGAAGTTTGGCAGCATCCTTGCCCTCCACCCACTGGATGCCAGTAGCAACTGCCTCCTGTTGTGATAACCAAAAACGTCTTCAGACACTGACAAACGTCCCCTGGAGGGAAGAAGCCAAAAACCACTAGGTGAAAGGAAGAGCATGCTCAAGGCACCTTGGCAAGAAATGGCACATCAGGTCTGGGGAATCTATGAGTAACCCGATGTGGGGCATGATTCGGGGAATGACAAAGGATGACGTTATAGGGGTGAGCAAGAACTAAATCACAGAAAAGCTTCATGGCCCACAGGAAGAATCTGGGCTTCATCTTGAGGACAAAGGGAAGCCACTGAGGCATTCAAGCAGGGACGTGACAAGGCCAGATTTAGGTTTCAGAAATATGGAGCTGGAAGCAAGAAAGAAGGTGGCTCAAAGATGATGTAGAAAGAAATTAGGGAGTAGGGGGTTAAATTAAGACAGTGATGGTAAGTCAGGGAAGAAAAGATGCCATCAGAGCGTTGGAGGTACGAGGGGCAGGCTCAGGTATGGGGTGGGAAAGAGCCAGGAATAATACAACCAGCCCACGAACCTGGGTGGCTGGATGAATGGCAATACCACCCCCGATGATAAGAAGGAGGAACAGGAGCTCCATTTTACACAGAGTTTGAACTGCATCAGAGAGAAGCCATCTAAGTAGAGACATCACTGTACCAGTGGATCATCTGGGTCTTGAACCTCCAACCTGGGCTGTGGACAGATATTTGGAGCATGAGATATATGTGGTTGTGAAGACTTTCCTGGTGAATGAAATTATCCAGGGGAGATTCACAGAGGGAGAATGGCCTGAGGAGAGAACCCTGAGGAATCACCAATATGACAAGGTTGAGAGAAAGAGCCAGAGAGCCGGAGAGCACCAGGGAGGCCATGTCAGCAAACCATCAGAGGACAGTGCTCTGGAAGTCAATGGAAAAAGGGGAGAGAGCAGGTAATACCAAAACCTAGGATTCATGTCTGAATGAGAAGGTGTAACTAATAAGCACTCAGGCCATCAATTTGATTACATTCATAAAATACTTCCATGAGGGAAATTTTAAGTTACTAATATAAACATAATTCTCCAAATTTAGAGAGTTGAAGAGACTACCCAATTAAACATACTTAGTTAATTCACTTGTGATCTCATTGAGACTGGAAAGCAATCCCAACGTCAAAAGGCTGCCAAATTCATGACAGCTGAGGAGAGATTCAAATCATGACAGCTGAACACTGTGGGCAATGTAGAGCCTTGGAATATAAAATCCAAGTTCCATCCAAATTCCTTTTCATAACAACATGAAGACCAATGTACAAGCTTATACTTTTGACAAATCATAAAATGATCTTTTCATAAGAGCTCCAAGTTGATTCTTATTTATCTGGAAAGTTCTGTTGAAATGTCAGAGGTTTTTACTAAAAGACACACAGGTATGTTCCCGGAATATAAGGTCTTATCGGAAGCAACACATCTAGTATATGTTTTATACCCAACACTTATTTGCAATCTGTACATGCTTGGTTATTTGTCCATCACTCAAAGGAAATCTTTTTGAATTAGCAATTATGATGCAACTCCACAGTGCTCAAGAAGTTGGCAAAAATCAATCCTGAGGCAGGAGATAGACAGGCACACCAGAGGACCAAAAAAATAAAAATAAAACAACAACAACAAAAAACAGACAACAGTGGACTCCTGGTCTTCACATTTCTCTAGAAGAACATGTACTCCCAAATTCAGGGCTCAGAATCTTTCTGCATCCAAAAGTAGTTCCCAAAAAAAGGTGCTGGAACTTCAGAATCTAAATCTCTAATGATCTTACAAAACATTAACCTTTTCTCTTAGACATCTTGCATTCTGTTCTCCTGCATTTTTAGATCTATAGATAAATAAAATGGAACGTAAGTTTAAAAGACTTTATTACTGGTTAAAATATTCACAATGCCACAATCTGCCACAGACAGAGTCATGTGGTTAAATGTGCAAACAATTACTCAATTTAATTTCATCTTGCAGAAGTTGAAAAACAAGCTGTAATCACGGTGGACGCTGTTCATTTTATTCCAAAAGCCACCATCTTTTCTGTTCCTGATTGGATTTTATTCTTGGAAACAAGAGGAGTGGGCTTCCGCACTAAGCATGCTAATTCACAGAGCATTAAGAGGGCATGTCTAAATAAAGCGACAGCTGGATCTCTCCTAAAGGGGTTTGATTCCAGTTCCTTAAAGAGACAGGGTCCAAGATGAACCACTGCCCAAGTCTTCATACTGAGCAATCTCACACCCCACTGCACTGAGTTCCAGAAACCCACACAGCCAGGACTCCCAGTCATTAGGTGGCGAGGGAGCCCAAAGCCACTACAGGTATATTCTACCTATGGCACAGGCTCCAGGATTACACACACCACCTGTGCTCTCCCAAGACCTTCAACAGATGACTCAATATCTCTTAGCCTCATGTGTCTCATCTGGTAATAAGAGATGATAAGAGAACCTACACCACAGAGTTAATGTGAGGATCAGACAAGAGTGTATGTATTAAGAGTTTATTTAGCACAAGACCTGCCATGTATTAAGTTCCCATTATTATCATTAATCTTATCTAATAAACTAACAGAGAGAAATTCATGTGATCGTCTTCTATGGCTGTATAACAAATTACCCCAAAACTCAGTGCCTTAAAAAACAAGAATGTATGATCACAGCTCCTGTGAGTCAGGAATCCAAGCACTGTTCGGTTCAGTGGCTCTGCCCCAAGATTTCTCATAGGCTGCAGTCAGGCTATTGGCTGGCATCTCATCAACAGGCTCAAATGAGGGAGAATCCCCTTCCCAATTCACTCACAGGGTGGTTGTCAGGATCCAGTTCCTCACAGGCAACCAGACTGAGGGACTCAGCTCCTCCCTAGGCACCAGTGAGAAGCCTCCCTCAGTTCCTCACCACAGGGCCTGAGCCTCCCACTGCGCAGCTTACAACAAGGGTTCCACCAGAGCAATCCAACAGGGCAAGAGAGAGCACACAAGACAGAAGCTCCATTCTCTTTGTAATCGAATTTCAGAAGTGGCATCCTATACCTTTGCAATATTCTATTGGTCAGAAATGAATCCCTAGATCTAGCATACATTCAAGGCAAGAGAATTAAACAAGGGAATGGATACCAGGAGGTGGGAATTATTAAAGATCATCTTAGGGCTCTAGTGCAATGTGCAAAAGACAAAATCTTCACAATGAGTCTGTAACTCTTTTTCTTCCTTCTTTCCACAAATATTTGAGAATTTACTCTGCATCAAGCACTGCACAAAGGCCCTGACTATAATACAGAACAGAGACATGCCTTTGCTCTCATGAAGCTCATAATCTAGCAGGGGAAATAGACATTAAGGAAATAAACTATGATGGAATTAAAGTTGGCAAGGGCCATGAGGAGGAAGACATTGTGTAAAATTGCACGAAGAATGTGATCCACTCAGGATTCATGCAGGGCTTCCCTGAGGAAGAGAGCCTGGCTGAGACATAAAGGATAAGAAAGATTTCACCAGGCAAAAGGCAGGGCCAGGCAAGAGAACAGATGTCCAGACACAAAGGAATGGACCACAAGAAGGCTGTGAGGTCAAACATAGCCTGCACATGCTGGGTTCAATAAATGGAGTGGTGGAGGCAGAATGGTGTCCAAGCAGGATGAAACAGGCAAGTTTCTAACTGACCCCTATTCTCAGCTATATTAAATTCAGAAAACACAATTCAGATATATTGGTCTTTCATGGTTTGAGTTAGATCTACAAATCACCACATAAACAGTGAATAAAACCCATGTTGGTCTCAATCTTCCAGGCCTTCAAACCTGCAGTGTCTTGGAGGCTTAGAGTTATTTTAATGATTTGTCCATGAAGACAGACTTCCATAATAGGACACACTACCCCTAACCAAAATCGGATCTCCTTCTGAAGAATTATTGCTAACTGAAAAGCATTCAGTTAGAACAATGAAGACTCCTTCTCATTCCATTTCATTAAATTAAATCAATTTTTCCATAAATAATGCTGCTGAATGCCTCCTGGAGGGAAAGAGAACACAGAAATGCTGATCCATGGAGGAGTAGACTGAAACACTCTAAAGATGCTTTTCTGTTGATTCCCAAGGTTAGAGAATAGACCCAGAAACAGATGCAGCCCAGTGGGGGTTTAAATAAAGAACTTTCCTCCAAGGCATTCAAATTCTGTTCAATGCCCTCTCTTGCTTACTAGCAAGCTGCAAGTTCAAGTGTTAAAAAGCCACCGAAGGACACATTTCAATAAGTGAAATCTAATACATCCGTACTGGAAAAGAAATTAGTAGATCTTCATTATTCTCATGTTAACTGAGCTGAGATACTTATGATAAACAGCCTACATTGTGGTCCTATTGACAAAAGGCCATCTTTCTTATCGATGCTGTGAAAACCTGTACTACACTGTCATAGTCAATTCATACGGAAGGACGTAATTAAGGCATGGGAGTAGGTGACACATGTTTACTGAGCTCAAAAGTTGAATGCCAACTGTTAGCTAGCCCTGGTAACAGTGTGCTTCCAGCTGTACTCCCCACAGACTTAAGTTAATTCCATTAAGGATGGCATTGCCAAAGTGAAGCCCACAGGCAGAACAAAGCAGGGGTGATCAAAACTGCATGTTCTTCTGGAGCAATGAGGTGTGGTGGGATAAAACTGAGGAAGAAGGGCTTCCAAAACAAACAAACGAAAAACCTCCAGCTGGTCATCTGGTCAACCGCATTACCCCAGCTTCCTCTGTGATAATGTGGAGAAAAGGAGTCAAGAAGGACGGGCCAGGGGAAAATAGCACAATGAAAGAGTTGAGTAGGATTTATAGCTTTCAGAACCAGCAGGAGACTGGGGGACCCTACCTTAGAGTTTGTTGGCAAGCAAAACGAGTCTCTGGCTGGAAGTTGAAAGTACCGGATTCCAGCCTCAACTAATTAACTCTTTGGCATTTAGCAAACATCTTCAATCAAGCAATTAGCAAGCAATTATTGAGTAGTTACTATGTGGACAGCAAGCTCAGCAAGCTCAGCAAGCTCAGCAAGCTGCGGGGTTGACCCAAAGGAGGTTAAGCCCTCAATGCTGCCCTCAAGGAACTTAACATTTTAAGTCGAGAGTAGAAACAAGTACGTACTAAAACTTCAGCTTTCCAGCACCTGCCAGGAATGGCTCCTTGTTGGAGTCCTTGCAAAGCTGGAAGCTAAAATTTTAAGCACAAAAGCTTTTCACAGCTAAGTGCTTTTAAGATGGAAATCTTTCAGAAACATATGATCTTAGCATTTCCAAAGATCTTCAAAGAAAACCCCACAAAACTGGTTCTGCTGGAAATTAATAAGGACTATGCCCAAAAAGAAAAATGTTGGAAGGCTGCATGGTCAATACGTTTGCAAAACAATAGGTTGAAAAATTAAATAGGCAAAAAAAAAAAAAAAACCAAAAAACTTAAATAGGCTTCTTTACTCTAGGACTTCTCACGGCCTTAAAAAAACTAATGTGAATTGTGAGCATCTAAAAGGAGGATAGGATTTACTTCTCCAGGGAATCATTCTTCTCATTGATTAAGGTTCTGGGCTATGTATTTTGGAAAGACCACACTACACATTTCCCTTTCTCCTTAAGCAAATGCTCTCACTGGCTCAGAATTGTCTTATCAGGAGGCTGAGTCACCGCCATGGGCCACAGATCAGGGAGGACTGCACAGAAAACGCCTTCCCTCCAAAGGCCGCCCTCCGCACCATGAGCTGGGTCATGGCGGCAGCACTACATGCCACCCAATCACACTGCACAAGGGCCTGTGCTCCGGGTTGTGGTGGAGCAGTGGGAGGGAGATGGCAGGGGAGGGGCCTTCACAGCAACACAACCTGGCCGTTCTACCTGCACCCCAGAGGCTAGCTACGGAGCCCCAGAATGTTCTCCTCCCATATGCTGCTCTCCTGCAACTTCTCTCACATGCTTGAAAGTCACCCCTCCTTTAAGAAGATTCCAGACCACACTGACCTTTTCCTGCTCCGCTCAGAGCACAAACGGCCTGCAAATACTCTTGGTACCCACCTGGGCACTGCCTGATGACCCATCCCGTGGCTCCTTTAGTGACTCGGGTCCTGTCTGAGCATTTCTTTGTGGAAGGATTTGTGGGCACTTCTTCAACTGAACAGTGCATTCCACAAGGACAGAGAGACTGTATCTCCCTAGAACACGGGCTTTTAATTTTTTGCTGGTGGACCGAGGAAAATTTAGAGAAAAATGCAAGGTACTAGTATCAGACCCCAGGCTGAGGTCTCCACAACCACCCAGCGCAATCCTACACCAACCTAGTCACATAATACATGCTCAAGAAATCAAAATTATTTTTCACATAATTACAACTGGAGATTTTGCTGTGTTCCCCACCAGATCAGGATATTCCCTAATATCCCCACCCACACTGGCCCACCTGAGAGAAGAGCTCTGCTGTTGGTCTGATTCACAGGCACAGTGTGCGTGGCGTGGCTGTCCCCTGCTGTCACAGTGCCACTGGTAGGAAGGCCAAACTCAATAGCTGGAAAACCTTCTTAAGTGCGGCTGCTGAGTGTGGTGCCCCCCAAACTCCTGACAGGGAGTCGGGTAGTCCTGTTCTCCAAGAGCCATGGCATCGCCACCATTTGGAGACAGCCCCGGTTAACAGGCTTGCCACAGGCAGAAAGGAAATCCACCTTACAAAAGCAGTTGGTTCAGTCAATCACCAAAACGAACAGCAGTGTCTCTTGGCTTCCCTCCCTCTAATACCTAAACAGAGTATGTGCCTAGAGGAAGCTCCTCAGAGGCCTGGGGGGGAATGTCTCCAGCAGAAGAGCACAGGTGTCTGGAGAGGGACAACCCGGATCCCAATCACCGCACCGCAGTGACCAGCTGCCTGTCTTTGCACAGCTTGGTTAATATTCCGAGCCTCAGTCTCCTCATATATGTAAAATTGGAGTGAAATCGTTCCTTTTCCAGAATGCTATGGGCGTGTGTGAGATAAGCACACACAGGGCTCCCCCCAACACTGAACACACAGTAGATGTTCAGTGAACACTGGCCATGGTTACTAAACACTGCCTCCCCTAACCACGCTCGACTTCATGCAAGGCTCGGCTCTGCCCCAATCTCCAGCCCAGCTGAGGTCTCCACAACCACACAGCGCCTACACCAACCTAGTCACATAATACATGCTCAAGAAATGCAAATTATTTTTCACATAGTTACAACTGGAGATTTTGCTGTGTTCCCCACTACATCAGGATATTCCTCAAAGTCAAATTATGTGTGTGTGACTTTCTTGCTTCTTCACCTAAGACCTGTGAGGGCTTGGGCAGCATCCTCGCTCTAAAAAGGCAGATGTTCAGAACACCTACTCGGCCTGGTCACTGAAAAGCTGGAGATGAGCAGATCAGACCGCAGGGCAAACTGTGAGGGGGATGGGGTGAGGCACAGCTGGCCATAGCTGGCAACAGGAAGTGAAGGGGCACCTCCTCAAAAAGGGAGGGAGCTCATCACTCTCTCCACCTCTGAGCAGACACAGGACAGGCTGGGAACAAGGGGCTGGGGGGGGGGGGGGGG
>PITA01012392.1:0-18339 GCA_004023965.1 Spilogale gracilis | reverse complement strand
AGGCAGTCCACTAAGGACTTCAGCTGGAGAGCAGCAGACCATAGACTCGGGTCCATGAATTCAGGGGAGGACATCAGGGGACTGAGCTCAAGCGCTGTTAACAGACCATATGCACGTTTGGAGTGGACCTTAGGAATGGGGACACTTTGGGAATGGCTTAGTCTGGGGCTATGATTTCCCAGAGGCAGAATTCCTGGTAGGGCAGGCAGTGGTAGCCCTGTCATACAATCTTCCCCTTTAACACCCCTATTACCAGTTGTCCAGAAGGAAGGGAGATCTGCCAGGAAGGGGGGAGGCTTAAAAAGAATGTTGTAGGAGACCATAATGTAGAAAAGGAAAAGCAAGTATCTCATGTCTAAGAGAAATGCTCAGTGCAAATTAACACTTCAGTGAGATTTCATGTTTCCCTATCAGGACAAAAATCTGAAAGGCAACAACCCAGAAGGCTCACTAGCTGGGAGGAAACAGGCACTCACATACACTGCCGCTGGGGGGTGTTAAGTGGGTCCCTGGAGACTTGGACTGAGATCGCTCGAGAATTGGAATAAGTTCTCACGAGTTTTTGACTGAGATCTCACCAGGTTGGGATTGAGCCCATGTGTATCCCTGTGTTCTTATGCTATTTGAAATGAGTTCTCACGAGATTTCTACCGAAACCCTTGGATAGATTAGAGGGGCACGAAATTTGGCCATACCTATTCACCTCCCTAGCACATAAACCCTTTGACCAAGCAAATCCACGTGTGAGATTTAACACGCAGACAGAGCTGCAAACAAGTGAAGCATTCCTAATATCATTCATTGCAGCACTGTCGTTAACAGCAAAACATAAAAACAACTCCACTTCCACCAACAGGAGGCTAGGTAAACAAAGTATATACAGACAGTGAAACACTATGCAACTTAAAAAATAATGAGGACCTAAGAGAAAAAATGGGCAAAATTCATAAGCAGTCCACAGAAAGAGACACACAAGATATACAAAGAGATGCTCAACTTCACTTGCTATAAGAAAAATGCAAATTAAAACGACACCATAATACCATTTTCTACCTGACATGGTTGCAAAAATTCACAAGCTTCATCCCATGGTCTCTCGGCGAGGCTGTGGGGAAACCAGATCTGTCCCATGTCACTGGTTGGAATGCAAAATGCTTCAAGCCCACAGAGGTGGGATTTAACAATATCTAACAAAAATGTATGTGCTTCTACTCTGACCCAGCAATCCCACTTCTAGGAATCTACCCCAGCGATGTAACTCCACCAAGATGAAACAAGGGACACACAAAGTTATTTGCTTGCGTCATACATATGCCACAAAAATGTTGAAACAATCTAAACGCCCACCCCCAGGAAGTTGTCTAAATAAACTACTGTAAATCCATACAATGGGAAACTCTGCACCCTTATTAAAGAATAAGAAAGATCTTTATGAACCACTATGTACTCCTTTTTTTGGCATATATTAAATGCCAAAAGCAAAGTGAAAAAGTGAGTATGATACACACAACATACCCACACACACACATATGAAAAAAAGAAGAAATAAAAACATACATTTATTTTTCTAAAGAAAAAGTTTACCTATAGAAGGCACATGCGACAGAGAGGAAAGGACGGCAATAAGAAGTAAGATTGCTAAATAGATCTTCTTATATAGTTTTGATTTTAAACATGTAAATATCTTATACTTTCAATAAATAAATTTTAAAATGACACAAGATTAAAGACTAAAGTTCAGCACGAACAGTAATAAACCTAAATGCATATTAAATGGTAACAAAATGGGGCTCCTGGGTGACTCAGTTAAGTGTCTGCCTTCGGCTCAGGTTATCATCTCAGGGTCCTGGGATTGAGCCCCACATTGGGATCCCTGCTCAGAAGGGAGTCTGCTTCTCTCTCTCCCTCTGCCCCCCCACTTGTGCTCTCTTGTTCTGCCAAATAAATTTTAAAAATCTTTAAAAAAAAAAATTAAAATGGTAACAAAAATCACTTAGAAAATAAAAATTTGTTCAAGTAATTGTGCATACACGAATGACTAAACTCTTGGTGGGACATGGTCTAAAGACAAAAGAAAAACTGCAAATAAATACTTCACTTTACTTAGTATGTTTGTTGTAAGTATTGGCACTGGTGCTATAATTCCTAGATTCTTTTGTGTATATAAATGAGTGGCTGGATGATGAGAACCAGGGGTCTCGTTCTCAGAATAATAGAGATTTATGGTATCAAGGAGCACGCTGTGAGATTTACAATGAGAGTATCAGTATTAGCTCATAATTTACTTGATTCCTAAACTAAATGCACTTAAAGACTATAAAAGTAATGACAAGATCCAGTACCGATTAGCACACCCAACATCCAAATTTGGGTTTCTAAATACCAGTTCTCATTAGAAGGATCCAGAACTCTTTGAATAAATGTCTGATTCCAGGAGTGGAAAGGGAGAAATACAAGATAACCCTAGAACATCTCATTATGCCAGAAAGCAAAAGGACATAAAAGCAGGCTTTTAAGTATTTCACACAAACATGGGGCAATTTGAGAATGAAGAGGAATAATGATGACAACACATTGAATGATATTATACAGATTTTGTTAAAAATCCACATATCCAGAGTGCCAGGGTACTAAAAAGAGAGTGATGAAGCTCTTTTTTACTGGAAAATACTAAAAAGTGTAGAAAGAATTCTTATGAGGGCGCCTGGGTGGCTCAGTTGGTTAAGCAACCAGGTCATGATCCCGGAGACCTGGGATCGAGTCCCACATCGGGCTCCTTGCTCGGCAGGAAACCTGCTTCTCCCTCTCTCACTCCCCCTGCTTGTGTTCCCTCTCTTGCTGTGTTTCTCTCTGTCAAATAAATAAATGAAATCTTTAAAAAAAAAAAAAAAGAAGAATGAATACTTACAGGAAATGATTACTTTGCAACTGCCAATGTAGTAACTGATACAGGCAAGGGCCGTCAGTGGATGCCAAAAGCAGTGGGTAGAATGCTTTTAAGAACAGGATATTCACAAGGTCTCAAAATTAATCCCCCAGATTATTAAATACAAAGGGCGGAGGGTACTTTTGCAACAAGGGACCTGGCAGACACCACCTTAAATCATCAAAGTAACCACCTCCAAGGGTAAGACAAATTGGCAATGGGTGACTTACAGGATAGTGGGAAATACAGAACATTACCCATGAGGTCTTAGGGCCAAAATGTCTAATCTGAATGGAATCATGAAGAAGCTATTAGACAAAAACAGATTGTGAGACCTTAAACTTAATATTGACCTCAATTCTTCAAATACATCAATGTCCTGAAAGACACCCCTCCTTGAAGAAAAGGTGGGGGTACTCTTTTGTAGACAAAAGGGACATTACAACCAAAATTAATACTCAAAATCTGATCAGATTCTGGAATGAAAAAAAGTTACATATTATGTTTCTAGAAGAAATTTTTATGTACACTATAACATATTTTCTATTAGTGGCAAATAATTTAAATTATTTCAAATTATTTCAAAATAATTTATTATTATTTCAAATGTAGGGAATACATAAGCTAAAATGTCTTCAGAGAAAAGGGGGAGCCTGGGTGGCTCAGTGTCTGACTCTTGATTTCAGCTCAGGTCATCAACTCAGGGTTGTGAGATGGAGCCTTACAGTGGGCACCATACTGGGCATGGAGCCTGCTTAAGATTCTCTCTCTCCCTCTTCCTCTCCCCCTCCCCAATTAAAAAAAAAAACTAAAGAAGGGAGAAGTTCTCTGTTCTAATATTTTCAAAGACCCTCCTAAATATTTTACATCAAAAAAGACCAGATACAGAACAATGTATATAGAATCCTACCTTGGTTTCAAGAATGGGTGAAATAGGATAAACTACACAATTTTATTAGCTTGTGTATACACATGGAATTTGGGGAAGGATATGCAAGAAATTATTAACAGCAGTTACCTGGGGCAAGTAGCAAAGGGGAGCAGAGAACAAAACAGGGCACATAAGGGACAGATTTGGGGGCAAAGGTATTCAATATGTATTTTTCAAGTATCTGAGGGGGTGCCTGGGTGGCTCAGTGGTTCAATTCTTGGTTTTGGGTCCGGTCATCATCTCATAAGTCCTGGGACTGAGTCCCACTTTGGCTCTGCCCTCAGCAGGGAGTCCGCTTGAGGTTCTCTGCCTCTGTCCCTCCCCCCACTCCTGTGCGCACACCCATTCTCCCCCTCACTCTGAAATATATAAATATTAATTTAATTACTTGGAACCATAACTATGTATTCTCTTTACTGAAAAGTCAATACTGTTTTTAGAAAAGAAGCCTAAGGACCTAGAGAGTGGAAGGAACAGGTCAAGGAAGGAACCTGGGAACCATCTGAGAGAGGCTCTCATCTCTTTCTAGAGTTGTCAGTGACAACTTGGGTATGACAAAATATGGTCTTCTTGGGCAGAATGGGAAGAATAGTGTGTAGTCCAACAGAACGTGTCAAAAGTCTTGAAATTTTGCACATTCTTGTTTCCTAGCAATTCAGCAATTCTTTTTCTAAACTTTATCCTGAGGAAATAATTGTAAATATAAACAAATATTTAATCATCAAAAATGTTCATCACAACATTGTTACACTAGGGAAAAATGGAAAATAGCCCAAATGTGAAAGAAATCCAATAAATACACAGGCTTATTTAAATAAATTATATAATACCCATCCAAAAGAATATTAGGAAAATATTGGGCCAAAGTATATGCCATAAGTAAGAAAGATGGTTATTCAGCACTTTAAAATGAAAAGGGCACATCTATTACATGATTGCATTTAAAATTATAAGCATGTAGGTATACAAAGGCATAAACCAACATAGCTATCTATGAAATTACATGTACTTTATTTTTTTCTTCCTTCTATTTATTTGCTTTAACTTCTGCAAAGAATGAGATTTATTTTATAGCTGTAATTTTTTTAAGCAGTAAATATATTTTTGTAAATAGGAGTAGAAAAGCTCTGTGCAGAAGCTTCCAGAGAGGTATAATCGGGATGCCTTTCCCACCATCATCAAGGCTAGGAAGAGACTTGCAGGATACTCAGAGTTTAGGGCGCTCTTGGAACACTTCTCAGTATAACTTGTGGGGGAAGGGGGCTGCGAACTGGCTCCCCTGCTAGGATTTCAAAGCAAACCTGTCAGCCTGCCAGCAACCCCTATGAGCCACTCTACATCAGAGTAGGTCAACATCCACTGGACCATGACCATGCTTCCCTGCTCACTCCCTAGGGATGATCACACTTGAGGGGGAAAACATAGCCACATCTCAACAGAGCACCCCCGCTCAGCCCCACACGTCAGCTCAGGCAGCACCTGAAGCTAAGGACTGCTGTAAGAAGCCAACAGGAGCAGTGCACACCCATCAGCATGTCCTGTGACTCTGGGAAGAAGGATGTGGATTTCAAGTAACGGCACTGAAAATCCCACTTTGTGTCAGCTTCCTGGCTGCCAAGCCAGCAAACAGAATGAGGTTTACTTCTAACAGATGCCCAGCACACTCAAGAATGAAGGGTTGGAGTCCAACGCGAATGTGAAGCTCTCTCCTTCTTTCCATTAGCTCTCCTACTTGGCACGTCTGTTCCCCAGTCCGAGCCCCAGGCGCCTCAGGGACCTCTAGGAGAGGTCTAAAGATGAAATGAGCTACGTGTAGAGAGCTCAGTACAACAGCTTGAGTATATGTGTGGGCATACACATACACAGGAGGACTGATACAGCAAAATGTAGTAAGGCTGCCACAGAACAGCACCTAGCACACACAGTCTCACTAGATACTAGCTATTATTATTATTGTGAGAGCAAAGATCACTGAGCTAGCGTCATCCACCAGAAGAGCAGATAAACCAAACAGAAGGGTCTGACACCCAACCCCGTGTGGTTACACCCAAAGTCTCCAGGGATATGACCGGCATCAGTATCGCAAAGAGGAAAGAAGTTACAGTATTAAAGAAAAAATCACATCCAAGTCCCACCCATATCAAGGACATTTGGATTTGAAATAATCACTGGTTTCACTTTAAATGGAAATAAACTGAATGACTTGACAAAAAAAATTTTTTTGAATTAAACTTGCATGGAGCACTGGGCGTTGTACATAAACAATGAATCTTGGAACACTGCATCAAAAACTAATGATGTATTTTATGGCAACTGGCATAATACAATAAAAAGAAAATTAAACTCTCTCCCAAGTCCCTTGTTAATTTGAAGAATAAGAAAAAAAAAGAAATCTGCATGCAGCAAAGGTCTCAGGGTTAACCAAGACAAGATAAGTTACAAGTCTAGAGGATTTTTAAATTAGTATATTAGTTAAATCTCCTATTTATCAACAAACCACTACGTTGTCAAGCAAAAGGTTAGGGCCCTTGTATCCAAAATGTGTTGTTTCAGTGGGACTTACGCTGCTCTCTAGGAAATTTGCCTAAGACCCAATGTGAGAATCAAATTCCTATATATTCTGGGATAAAAGGCGGGAGGTGGCAATAAGCTTCCATATGTTCAAAAACAACTCCTACCTAGAGATGGTTTTAGAAAGTAGGGAGAACTGATGCTACCAATACCACATGTGGGCCCTCACGTGCTCCTTAGGACATACGAGAATAACAGAGTAGGAGAAGGTGGTCATCAACCTTCTGGAAAATACAGGGTGCAACAGGTTCCCCCGGTGATGCGTACTTCCCTTTTCAGGTGCAAATTTTAGGGGGTGTTATGGGAAAAGAGCTTAAAGACTAGGGCACCTACAAGGGGGAAATATTTGTTTCCCCAAATGAAAATTTTCCCAGGCAGTGGGTTTGCTAATCTGTCCTAGGACTAACTTAATAGGGAAAGGAAAACTCAAGAGGACTGGCCAAACCTAAAGAAGCCGCAGCATTAGGAAAGCATCTGTCCTCACTGTCTAGCAGAGCAAAGCAATGAGCATTTAGGAAACAAAAGAACACAGAAGGCAGCTCTAGAGCCACGGTGTATGCATCTCTCCATGGAGACCACATACAAAGTAAATGGTCTTCTTAGCAGAAGGCTGTGATACAGATGTCTAGGACAACAGGCTCTTGGAGTATTATTGATGCCATCGGCCAAATACATGACTCCTCCTTCCAAGTACATGGCAGGATTCCCCTTTAACACACACATGGACATAGAGTTCGGCCACGCAACTTCCTTACTCAAGAAAAAAAAATGGTGGCTCATCTAGGAAGATGCAGTGAGTTGCTGATATGGACTCTCAGCATGATGATGGTGAAAGCATGGAGATGGAGTCTTCAGGAGCCTGCTGTCCACAGAACAACAAAGACCAGGGCCCCTACCACCCAGGAGAGATGAACAGCATGAGCAAAAAATGAGCCTCCCTTGTTTCAAGACAAAGGTATGATTTTTAAAGTTGTTACCACAGCTAACCTAACTCATCCTCACTGATAAGAGTGAAAGGAAAAAAAAAAAAATTGCTAATATGGCTGAAACCACCCCACCGGGGAAATTATGTACTTGGCAGGTCCCCCGCCTGCCCCTCCAAAAGGGCCCACCTTGACATATACCCTGGGAGGAGGGTAGGAAGAGGACTAAACCATCAAAGCCACAAGTCTATACTGTGCAGGTGAAGAGGAAAAAAGATTCTTCAGATTTTGGTATGAGGTGGAAGTTTTCATGTCCACTGGACTGCGTTTTAAAGCCAAAAATGAGGGGAAAGTGTGGAATCTCCCCCAAGATGTTATTAAGGGAAAGCAGAAATTAAAAATAAACAAAATTTTCTGATGTTTATTCCCCAAACTGAAATTCCTTAATAAGCTAGTTGCTCATACGTGTTTGATAAACAAAGACATGTGTTTATGACTGGTCTCAGAAAACTGCAGCTGTTCACATTTGCTCTCCTTAAAACACACACCACACACACACACACACACACACTACTAAAATAATTCACAAAAGACAATCAATAGCCCCAAGACAATCAGTTCTAATCAGCCCTTCCAACCACAGCACGTTAATCCTATTATGTGGGCTTCCAGCTCTGCTTCTCGTAGGATGAAGTTGTTTTTCTCTGCACAAAGAAGGTACACCCTACAGGGAGAGTGAAAAGATTAGGATATGGGAAAATAATGTATCAGAGAGAAGTAGATTAGAACTCAACTATTACCGTGAGAGGCGTGTATAGTGAAGAGCCAAAATGTGAACCACGAGAGCGACAGGGAAGCAATTTGTTAACATGTAAAGGTTCTCCAACTTCCCACTCCATTTTACCCACTGCCTACCCTCTAACGAACAATTCTGTCTTTTCTCAGCCTAGGAATCACTGGGGTAGGAAAAAAACTTTAGAAGCCAGAGGACATTGCAGAGGTTTTAGCCAGGAAAGACTAGATCTAATATAAAACAAATTATTGGGAGAAGAGGCAGGAAAAGAAGAGGTTTACAGGACTGTCATATAAATGACTACTGAGTAACACAGGGACCAAAAGAATAAGAAAGAGGAGAATAGAGCTTTTGGGAAGTGTAGCTGTGCATTATAAGTAGATCTTCTTTAATATGTGTTGAGAGATAGAAGGAAAAACTGGAATTCCTTTTGAAATATTCTGCAGGCTGGGCTGGACTGTACCTCTGTGAAAGGAACTGTAACCAACGCTCTGGCTATGTGGAACCCTGGAATTATCTGAGCCACAGATGCTGCTGCAGAAACTCCTATGTAACTGTTCATCCAAGTAGAGCACCAGCTCCTTAGGGCCAAGATTTAATCGTGAATTTCCACCTTTTGGAGTCTGGCACCATACCTAGGACTGAGGTATTCAATAATTAAGGTGATACAGTCTCTCTCAAACTCAAAATTTTGCTTGACTGAAATAACAAAAGAAAAGTGATTCTTAACCTGCTCCCCTTATCCATAGAACAACCCTATTTTGGCCTATGTATAAACATCCATTACCTCTGCAGAGGCTCAACTACTCTGCATGTCCATTCTGTGTGCTATGAAAACATCTCACATATATACTAACTCTATGTAGGGGAGAGAAAAGTACCTGAAAAAGCCACTCTAGAAGGTAAGTTTGGATGTGAAGGCGCCACATTAGACAACGACGAACAGAGTGGCAAAGTCAGCTGCTGGTCTATCTCAACACCACAAAGGAAGGGGTCTTCCAGAGTTGTGGCAAAGAGAGCAGAGTTGTAAGAATAGAGGTCTTCTTCTCTCCCCTCCTTTGCTCCTCAAGAATGCCCCGGAATTCAGTGGGCCTTTTGACATCAAGGCTAGAATGAAAAAAGAACCTGGAAGCTTGGTTTAGCACCACACAGGAGTTATGCTAATAGGAGGTTAATCTTCCAAGTGGAAAGCGTCTTTCAGCCCCTAGCAAAAAGAAGACCTTCTCTCCATACTTCTACCCATGTCTAATACCAACCTACCCAGGAATGAGACCAAACAGGGCTGGGATAGCAAACCATGCTAGATGTTAAAGACAGTGATTGGTGAGGCGTGAGGACAGATGCAGAGTAAAGGAAAAAAAGAAGAGTGGTCTTTCCTGGGAGAAAGGGACACAGTAAAAATGCCCAAGGGCATTTCCATGGGACAGAGCACATGGTACACCCCATAATCCTGAGCTAAGTCTTCATATCCATAAACAGAAGCTACTGAAAAATCCAAACAGACACAATACATTACTCTCCCTACCTCCACTACAATATGAACTCAGTGTGGACTCACACCCACTCAAATCTGAAGTAAAGTCTTCACAGGATATCTACTGGGAAGTTGAGTCAGCTCAACCACTTTCTTCTGGGTGTGTCCCCTTTCCCCTTGCAAGGAAGAGTGCTACAATTACACAGCATGAGAGAAAAGGCTCCCAGTACAACCTTAAACATGTACTTTATATCTGGCAGCTTCAGAGGGACCAGAATCCATGAGTCTAGGTCTTGGAAGCCAGGAGCTCACAATCCTGGTGCGCAGACAACAGACAAAACAAGAACTCAACCTGAGGAATACATAAGCCAGCATAGAGCCACATGGCACTGGCTGTCAGTGCTAAGGAATTCAGAGGAGCAGGTCATTACAATTTGCTGTAGAGTATATGAAAAAGAAGTGAGTTGTAAACAAAGATCATCTTGTGGAAAATAATGGCTACTCTCCAGGATGTGTGGTGAAACAAGATCCAAGCGAGAGCAACCAGGCCATCCATCTGAAGACTGTCACTTCTTTTAGGGAACAGAAATATTTTTATACTGCAATTTCCCACTCCTCAGGGAAAAAAAAATCAAACAGCCTCTCTGATTCACAGTGCAGCCAATTTACTGTGACTCACAGGTAAATACACGTCTCACACAAAAACTCCCCATGGCTGTTCATCCTGGCAAAAATAATAAAAATTATAGGATCTTTATTATACCTGATTGGCTCCAATAATGCATCACATTTCCTGAGGATATAAAATATAATGTGTTTATTTGATTGATCCCCCTTCTCTTGGCTCTGGAAAAGTCAAATAACTGGAACAAGAGGAGTTTATGCCTTAGAACAAACAGCCTACAAGGACAAAACATTTTGTATATTTTGTTTATGGCTGTATCCCAGGGTCTAGGACAGTACCTGGTATATTTATTTCTTGAATGAGCAATGGAAAGAAAGGCTCATCATATGCCCCTCATGTTCAACTTCATCCAGCTAGACTACACGTTACATTAAAAAGTAATCATCAGGGAGTGATGTCATCAAGATAGCAAACAAGTCATTCCTGACTTTACTCCCTCTCATGAAAACAACTAAAAACTTCTCGGGAACAAGACAAGAGAATCCCAGAACATGAGGAGGAAACTGAAGCACTCCCTTACACCTTAGAGATCAAGATCATGAGAAAGTAAGAGAAGTGGCTAACCACTGAATATATTGCCCTCTCCCAGGCCAGTACACTACCAAGCAAAGAGGTCTCCTCTGAGCCTCCAGATCCTCCAAAGAGAAAAAGGAGCCCACAGGAGTATCAGGACCCACTTGTAGCCCTGGGATTACTTTATGAGAGCCCCTACTCCAATCTCACCCCACATAGATTGTATGGGAACCTACAGGGCTCAACAACTAGGAATCTGACTCTAATGGAGAAGGAGGGACAGACCCGCAAACACCAGAATACTGATCCTGGAAGACCAAGTTCATACCTGTAGTACCCAAGTAGTCCCAAGCAGCCGTTTTATTCATCTGTACAACCACACCAGGGGTGCCGACTCTGACCAGATAATATGGTGGGATACAGATATACCCGATTTGGATTCTCAAATGAAGAATTTTGCAGCCCTAGAACCCAGTTTTCCTGTGCCCAGGCAAGGAATGGAGTCATGGCCCTGCTGACTATGGACAGCAACCTCCAGCTACATCTGATCAAAAGGACTGGAGATGACTCCAGGAAACTGTGTGGCCCAGAAGCACATGAGCCAAGAGGTGGAGAGGCAGAGCTGGTTGCTCTCAGAGAAGAACCAGTAACAGGCATAGAGGATTCCTGTGCTATGCACAGGGAGGGGGATTAATTCACTGTCAAGCCAGCCCCTCCCAACCAGAAAGCCTATTCAGGAACCTGAGAGTAGCCTGGAGTGGCCTGTCCCCCTTCCTGGGCATGGATGCTAATACATAACTCAGGGAGTGATGGACAGTGTGGACACTATGGACAGTGTCTTCTGGCCCCACCTGACCATAAAGGCTGGTAACAACACCTGCAAGTTGTAAGGACCAGAAGCACTTGAACCTAGAGAGGGGCAGGCAGTGGCCCTGTTCAGCTACTGAACTTGGAGTGTGGGTCAGCCTGAGTTAAGACAACAAAGAGTTTTATTGGTTTCAGAGCAGCTTTTCCTGCTGCACCCATGGAGGGAATCTAATTCATAACCTTGCTTATTACTGAATATTATCTTCAGCCTGTCCCACCAGAGAACCGAAGCCAGAGCATAGAGGAAGCTGTGTAGCCCATTGAACAGCTCTACATACATGGCACTTGAAGAGAAATCACAGCCAGTTGCTTTCCCCATCTATGGAGCAAACCCCATGGCCTCACCCAACCATGAAATTCAATGCACACTCTGGTTTGATTTGAGTCTCCAAGCAACAAGCTATATAGGCATGGTCCCATCCTGCTGACACATACCAAGACCCAACCATCAACTAAGCCTGACCAGAGAATCCATGCAACCACAGAGCCATATTTGGGATCCAAGTGGGTAGCAAACCAAGGCAGCAGTCCTATTAACCTCTTCTTAGAGGCATACCCTCCCATCCCTGTCCTCAGAGCTTAAACAGCTGCCTTGCCCAAAACTAGATCAGAATAGCAACCCACACATGCCAAAGGACATTAGCAGCAGAAACATTTGTAAACTGAAAATGAGCTGACTGGTGAAGAAGGGTCTATAAAGTCTAGAAGAGTAAGTCACTCAAATGCACAGATACCAATGTAAGGAATCAGGCATCATGAAAATCAGGTAAATATGACACTGCCTAAGGAAACTACTAAAACTCTAATAAATGACCCTAAAGAAATGAAATTCTATTAACTGTCAGACAAAGAATTCAGAACAATCTTCTTAAGGAAGTTTAGGCAACTACAGGAAAACACACACAGACAACTAAACAAAATTATGAAAACAGTATGTGAGCAAAGTGAGAAGTTCAATAAGGAAATAGCAACCTTCAAAAGAGACCAAACAGAAATCCTAGAGTTGAAAAATAAACAATGGAAGTGAAGAATTCAACACAGAGTTTCAAAAGTAGACTCAAACACGTGGAAGAGGAAATGAGTTACACGAAAATAAAACTATTAGAAATTACCTAGTCAAAGGAGCAAAATTTTGAAATGAATGAAAAAGAGTGAAGAATGCCTGCAGGGATTATGAGACATAATGAAAAGAAACAATATTTGTATTATGGGAATTCCAGAAAGGTAAGAAAGAAAGGGGCGGAATGTCTATTTAAAGCAATAAAAGTGGAAAATTTCCCTGGAGAGAAATGGACATCCAGATCCAAAAGTCCAAAAGGATCCCAAATACAATGACTCTGATTAAACCAACATCAAGGTACATTACAATTGAATTGTCAAAAGTCAAAAACAAAGAATTTTAAGACTAGTCAGACTCTTGGTTTCACCTCGGTTCATGATCTCAGGGTCATGACAACCAGCTCTACTCAGTGGGCGTCTACTTGAGATTATCTTCCTCTCCCTCTGCCACTCCCCCTGCTCTCTCTTGCTCTCTCTTTCTCTCAAATAAATCAATAAATCTTAAAAAAAAAAAAAGACTAGTCAGAGAGAGAAGTTACACACAAAGGAATCCCCCTAAGACTTTCAATGGTTTTGATCAACAGGAACTGTTCAGATCAGGAAAGAATGGAGTCACATATTCAAAACATTGAAATAAAGTATGTGTAAAAGGCAATTATCACATGGTTTTACTCATATATGGAATATAAGAAACAGCATAGAGGACCATAGGAGAAGGGAGGGAAAATTGAATGGAGAGTCATCACAGAGGAAGAAAAACCATGACTCTTAACTACAGAAAACAAACTGAGGGCTACTGGAAGAGAGGTGGGGGGGGAATGGGGTAACTGGGTGATTGGCTTTAGGGAGGGCACATGATGTGATGAGGACTAGGTGTTATACACAACTGATAAATTACTGAACACTACTTCTGAAAGTAATGATTATTATATGTTGGTTAACTGAATTTAAATTTTAAAAAAGTAATTGTAAAGCAAGAATTCCATGCCCAGCAAAACTGTCCTTCAGAAATGAAGGAGGGAAAAAAGATTTCCAGAACAAATAAAAGCTGATGGAATTCACTACCACTAACCCTGCCTTACATGAATTATACAGGGAGTTCTTTGAGTAGAAGTCAAAGAAGACTAACATAAAAACCATAAAAAGGTAGCAGAAATCTCACTGATAATGGCACATAAATAGTCTTAGTTAGGCTCTGCAGCTTGGTAGTAGTGGTGCATACTTCTCTTACAATTCTAGTTTTTAAAAAAAATGTTTAAAGTGGCAAAAATAACCCTAACTAGAATAATCTGTTATTAGTTACACAATATAAAAAACATATAAATTGTAAAAGCAATAACCTAAAAGGTGAGGGGGAGAAGAAATTACAGTGTTAGTAAAGGTAAGTTGTTACCAATTGAGAGTGGGCTGACTGGGTGGCTCAGTCGGTTAAGCATCTGCCTCAGCTCAGGTCCTGATCCCACGGTCCTGGCACTGAGTCCAGCCAGCATTGGGCTCCCTACTCAGCACAGAGTGCTTCTCCCTCTCCCTGTGCACTCACATTCTCTCTCTCCACTCCCTCCTGCTTATGCATTCACACAAGCTCTCTTTCTCCCTCAAATAAATAAATAAAACCTTTAAAAATAAAATAAATAAAATAAAATAGGGTGTGATATGTTTCAGGTATTTTAGTTAAGTCTCATGGTAACCATAAAGGAAACTCTTATAGTAAATACACAAAAGAATAAAGAAAAGGAAGTCAAAGCATAATGATACCAAAACCCATCAGAACATAGACAGAAGGATAAGAAACAATTAAAGTACATAACAAGAGAGAACAAATAACAAAATAATGGCAATAGCAGCTCTCTGCCTATTAATAACTACTTTAAATGTAAACAAATAAAAGTCTCCAATTAAAGATAGAATGGTGGTGTGGAATTAAAAAAAAAAAAAGAAACAAGACTCAACAATAGGCTTCCTACAAGAAACTCACTTTAGCCTTAAAGACATATATAGACTGAGAACAAAGGGATGAAAAAAGATATCTCAAGCACATGGTTACCAAAAATAACAAGGGTACCTATACTTGTATTAGACAAAATAGAATTTAAGCTAAAAATGGTAAAAAGAGACAAAGAAAGTCATTATATGATAAAGGAGTCAATACATCAAGAAGATAGTGTTACATATTTACACGTGTAAATATTTATATGCCTATAAGAGCACCTAAATACATAAACCAAAAACTAACAGAGCTAAAATGAGAAATAAACAATAACGCAATAATAGTGGGGAACTTTTAATAACTTACTCTCAGCAATGGATAGACCATCTACACAGAAAATCAATAAGGAAACAGCAGATTTGAACATTATAGATGAAATAGACCTAACAGACATATACAGAACACCTTATTCAACAACAGCCAAATACACAGTCTTCTCAAATGCACATGGAACATTTTCCACGATAGACCATATGTTAAGTCACAACACAAATTTAGCAAATTCAGGACTGAAGTCATACAAAGTATCTTCTTTGACTGCATGGCATTAAACTAGAATTCAACAAGAAAACGGAAATTCAAAAACACATGGAAATTAAACAATATTCCAGTGAACAATCAATAAATCAAAAAATAAAGGAGAAATAAAATTTTGAGAAAAACAAAAATGTAAACACAACCTACCAGAACTTATGGAATGCAGCCAAAACAGTTCTAATAAACATGCCTACTTTAAGATACAAGACCCAGCTACCCCAAAAAAACTAACTCGATACTCTAAGTAGAAAAAGAACAAACTAAGCCCAAAGTTAGCAGAGGAAAGAAAATAATAAAAATCAGAGCAGAAATGAAAAGAGAATAGAAAATCAACAAAGAAGATTAAAGAAATGAAAAGTTGATTCATTGAAAAGATAAACCAAAATTGGCAAACCCTTAACTAGAATGGCCAAGGAAAAAAGAGAAAGGACCCAAATCCACAAAATTATAAATGAAAAATAAGACATTACAACTGATACCACAGAAATTTGGAGAACCATAGAAGGCTATTATCGAAAACTACATGCCAACAAATTTGCAACCCAGAAGAAATGGAACAGTTCTTGGAGGGGCGCCTGGGTGGCTCAATCGGTTAAGCGTCTGCCTTTCAACTCAGGCCATGATCCTGGGGTATGGGGAGGGAGCCCCACGTCAGGCTCCCTGCTCAGCAGGGAGTCTGCTTCTCCCTCTCCTTCTGCCCTCCTCACCCTTCATGTTCACTCTCTCTCACACAAATAAATAAATCTTGCAAAAAAAATTCCTAGAAACATATAACTTATAACAGAGAAAATCTGAATAAACCAATTACTAGTAAGGAGATTGTATCAGTAAACAAAATCTCCCAACAAAGAAAGGCCCAGGACTGGATGCTTCAGTTGTGAATTGTACTAGGTATTTAAATAGAATTAATGCCCATCATTTCAAAGTCTTCAAAAAATTTAAAAAGAGAAACACTCAAAAATGCCTTTTACAAGGCCAGCATTATGCTAATACCAAAACCATAAAAGGGTGATACTAGAAAACAGAACTACAGGCCAATAACTAGGATGAATACAGATGCAAAAATTCTCAGTAAAATACTAGCAAACTAAATTCAGCAGCATATTAAAGCGACCATTCCCCATGATCAAATGGGATTTATCCCTGGGCTGCAAGGATGGTTCAACAACAACAAAAAAATCAATAAATATGACATATCACATTAATAGAATAAGAGAAAGATAACCATATTATCATTTCACAATTGACAAAAAGTAACTGACAAAATTCAACATCCACTCATGATACAAATTCTTAACAGATTAAGCACAGAAAGAACATATCTCAACATAATAAAGGTTATATATGACAAGCCCACAGGTAAAATCATACTCGATGGTGAATGGTTGAAAACTTTTCTTCTAAGATCAGGAACAAGACAGTCCTAGTAGTACTCAAAGTCTACCAAAGCAATCAGGAATAAAAATAAAATGTATGAGATTTGGAGAGGAAGAAGTAAAATCATCTCAATTTGTAGATTACATGCTTTTATGTATACAAATTCCAAAGACTCAACCAAGAAACCATTAGATCTGATGAGTGAGCTCAGTATAGTTGCAGAAAACAAAATTAACATACAAAAATAAGTACCACTTTTATATACTAACAGTGAATTTTCCAGACAAATTTAAAATTTGATTTAAAAATTTAAAAATTGACCCTCTTTATAATAGCATTAAAAACAGTAAAATACTTAGGAATAAAATGAACTAAGGATCTGAAAACTCTAAGACTCTAAGACTAAAGAAAACACAAATGGAAAAATATCCTATGTTCATGGATTAGAATAATTCATACTGCTACAATTGTCAATACTACCAAAGTCATCTACAGATTCAGTGTAACCCCTATCAAGATTTCAACAGAATTTTCATGAAATGGGGGGAAAAAAGCACTCTTAAAATTAATGTAGAACTACAAAAGACCCTGAATAGCCAAGAAATTCCAAGAAAGAACAACCAAGCAGAACAACAAAGCAGAAGGCACTATACTTTCTGATTTCAAACTACACTATAAAACTATAGTCATTAAACAGAACAGTACTGGTGGCACCTGGGTGGCTCAGTTGGTTGGGCGACTGCCTTCGGCTCAGGTCATGATCTCGGAAACCCGGGATCGAGTCCCACATCAGGCTCCCTGCTCAGCAGGAAGCCTGCTTCTCCCTCTCTCACTCCCACTGCTTGTGTTCTCTCTCTGGCTGTGTTTCTCTCTTTCAAATAAATAAAATCTTAAAAAAAAAAAAAACAGAACAGTACTGACATCAAAGTGGAAAAATAGAACAATGGAACAGAAATGACAGCCCACAAATGAACACAACCATATCCAGTTAAATAATATTTAACTGGTAACACTCAGTGTATAAAAGACAGTCTCTTCAATGTGGGAAAACTGGATATTCACACGAAATAGAATGAAACTGGACCTGTATCTTACTTACATCACTCACAAAAATTAACTTGAATTTGATTAAAAACTTAAATGTAAGACCAGAAACCATAGAGCTTTCAGGAAAAAACATATTGACATCAGTCTTGGCAATGATTTTATTTTATAAGACACCTAAAGGACAACAAAGTCAAAAACAGACAAGTAGGACTTCATCACACTAAAAAGCTTCTGCACAGTAAAAGAAACTATCGAAAAAAATGAAAAGACAACTTATGGAATGGGAAAAAATATTTCAAACTATCTAATAAGGGGAAAATCTAAAATACATAAAGAACTCAACTTAATAGCAAGAAACAACAACAAACAACTAAATTAAAAACTGGGCAAAGCTTCAACAGATGAATGGATAAAGAAGATATGGTCCATATATACAATGGAATATTATACCTCCATCAGAAAGGATGAATACCCAACTTTTGTAGCAACATGTACCAGATTGGAGGAGATTATGCTGAGTGAAATAAACCAAGCAGAGGAAGTCAAGTATCATATTGTTCCACTTACTTGTGGAGCATAAGGGGTAATATAGAGGACATTAGGAGAAGGAAAGGAAATGGGAAGTGGGGTAAATCAGGGAGGGAAATGA
>PITA01012391.1:0-62295 GCA_004023965.1 Spilogale gracilis | reverse complement strand
AGGGAGAAGCAGGCTTCCCGCGGAGCAGGGAGCCCGATATGGGACTCGATCCCGGGTCTTCGGGATCATGACCCGAGCCGAAGGCAGTCGCTTAACCAACTGAGCCACCCAGGCGCCCCTCGATTATTGAATTTCTAATGAAAGCTTGCCATTGCTTTTTTTTTTTTTTTCTTCAATAATTTAAGGTTATTATGACAAGTTTTTCTCCTTGGGTTGCCTAGTTATTGTGGGTACTCTGTCCATGTGATGGTCCTCTTTACAGTAGTCATCCTTGATTTAATGTTTTATGTAGGAAATTTTGTTTTCCATTGGGAATTGGTGAAGGAAGATATATCCTCATTATTAAAACTTTTTCTCTAAGTAAAGATGGATGCTCTTTAAATGTTCATATTTCATTTTAAAACATCTGTGTATGTATATTCACATGTATTAAACATCTGTAAGGTACGTTGTTACCTGACATGATATTTTGAAATATTTGGTAAGAAGATGGGAAGGTCCATATTTTTAGAGGTAGAGTTTTTAATTTTAATTTTAATTTTTTTTGGAAAAACGTTTTTATTTATTTATTTGAGAAAGAGATCATAATCAGGGTTAGAGGGAGAAGAAAACTCCCTGCTAAGTTGGGAGCCCAGTATGGGCCTAATCCCAGGACTCTGAGATCATGACCTGAACCGAAGGCAGACGCTCAACCAACTTGAGCCATCCAGGTACCCAAATTAGAGTTTTTAGGAAAATTGTCATTTAAACTTGTTACAACAGGATTATATTTTTGTAAAATTTCAAACAATACATTTTTTTTCCCTTTCTCCACCAGAGGTGAGAAGTCTGAGTGATGGATTATGTATAGCAACATATATGTGTAGACGCACTTGCGCATATGCACACACAAATATACTTTTAAACCAAAAAAAATCATGCTAGGCATATTCTTCTACAAATTCCTTTTGTTTTTACTTTGCAATGTATCTTGAACATTCATCCATCTTCCTATTAATTGTTTTTAACTTTATAACATTCTCTGATATGTTTGCACCATAATTTATGATGGTCATTTGGGTTTGTGCCATGATTTGATATGGGAAACAATGCTTCAGTAAACATTTCTACACTTACAGTTTTGAACATTTGTATCAGCATTTCTAAAAAATTAGTTTCTAGGGGCGCCTGAGTGTCTAAGTCAGTTAAACGTCTAAGTCTTGATTTAAGCTCAGGTCATGATCTCAGGGTTGTGAGATTGAGCCCCACATTGGGCTCTGCACTTAGCTGGGAGTCTGCTTGAGATTCCCTCTCTCCCTCTTCCTGTGCCCTTACCCCACTGTGTTTCCTCTCTCTCTAAAATATATAAATATTTAAACAAATTAAAAATATAAAAACCACTTTCTAGGCATGGAACTGCTGAGGCAAATAATGTGCACATTTAAGAGATACTGCTAAATATCCCTCCAGAAACATCATATCACTTTACTAAAATTTTCATTATTAAGCATGAAATTAAATTAGAAATTGCCCAAATGATAGGGTTAGTAGGTTAACAGGGTTGGCAGCTGAATGGTATAAATTGTATACCAATGTGTACAATTTATGTATATGTGTACTAATGTATAAATTTTATAAATGGTATAAAGTTGTATACATTTTTAGGTTTTATAGAAATTTAAAATCTTTATTTTAAGTAGATACAAGTTGAATATAAAATAGGAAATTTTTTTAAACTTTGCATTTTCTTTTTTTTTTTTTTTTTGAAGATTTTATTTATTTGACAGAGAAAAACACAGCCAGAGAGGGAACACAGCAGGGGGAGTGAGAGAGGGAGAAGCAGGGACTTCTCCAGGGAGAAGCAGGATCGATGTGGGACTCGATCCCAGGTCTCCGGGATCATGACCTGAGCCAAAGGCAGTCGCCCAACCAACTGAGCCACCCAGGCGCCGCCTAAACTTTGCATTTTCTAAGATTGCAGGGTAGTGGTCAGAGAGAGGGCAAAAGAGTCACTATTTGGTCTTGGACACAGAGGTGAGTGAAGGGCATCTTTATAAGAAGATACTATCTGGAAAAAGATGGTCTTTCATCAGGTTTTCATGATTTTTAAGTAAACAACTGTGACTAGGCCTCAGTCCAAGAAGGTGTTTGTGCTAGGACAATACAGATCTTTAGGCTATGGAATAGAAGTAGAATAACAAAATTTCCTGTGCATATTTGGTTTATAAATATAACCTCTTTGAAAGCACATTTTCAGTTTCAAGTATCCTGTGCTTCTGAGCTATTTCTAGGCTATCCTGTTTCAGTCAAAGGGTTTGATTTTAATACAATACACAAGCTTATCCTTTCATTCAAGAGAAAATGCTATATCTTTTCCAAAGGTATGCAGGCATTAGTCATATACCCTACTGTCCTTCCCCCAACATGAAAATCCTTCCTCTGTCTGTCTCATTTCCTGGCTGATGTATGTAACAGAAGTGATGTACTTTCTCTGCAATGTTGGCAGCTATAATTAGGCTATCCCTTTTGGAAAAGCCTCAAGAATTCCACAGTGAAGGTTACAAAGCACCAAACACTATTCACTATGATTAGGAAAATTGTTGAAAATTTGAGATTTTATTCTTAGATTTATGAAAAAGCTCCTGAAAACCTGGCCTGAGGGAGGGAGCCAATTAGTTTCTTATAAGACATATTCTCCATGTTTCCAGATTCTGGCATATTTTTTATTTGGGGGGGTTCCAGTTATTAATTATTCTTATAATTCAATTATACATAATACAGTACTAAGTACCCACTATGTTCGGACCTACTCTAGGAGTTTATTTAAATCCACAGGACTCTTTCTTATCTTGAAAACTTGTCAGCATCTAATATTACTCTTTTCTTATCTTGAAAATGTCAGTAGACATGGCAGTAAAGGGCTATCGAACTGTTTGTTCAAAGATATGTTAGGATTTGCTGATGATTTGAATTATTCTCTTGAAAACTCCTTAGGCCTATGAGTCTAAGCATCTGTCAGTCCCACTCAAGAGACTGTCTGGTCAGAACAATGACATGGATGTTCATTCAATAGGCCTGGGTTTGAATTCAACCCTTGTCACCTGCTAGTGACTTCAACTTGGGGAGGTTATGTAAATTTATAGTTTCGCTATATGTCAAAAAAGAAATGTAAATGTTTATATTTGATTTGGAGGAAGAACTTGATCATGAGTTGCTGTTCTTGTAGTTGGCACTTTATTCTCAGTTTTGTGGAAACCTAAAATTGCGCTTCCCTCAATTTTGTACCAGGGTATTTCTACTGCAGATGGTGGTAAATAAGTAGCATTAATTAGGGCACCAGGGTGGTTCCGTCATTAACCATCTGCCTTTAGCTCAGGCCATGATTCCAGGGTCTTGGGATCGAGCCATGCATTGGGGCTTCCTTCTCAGTAGGAAGCCTACTTCTCCCTCTCCCACTGCCCCTACTTGTGTTCCCTCTCTTGCTTTGCATCTCTCTGTCAAATAAATAAAATATTAAAAAAAAAATAAAGTAGCGTTAGTCTCTGAAAATTTAGAGACCAAAGTAGCCTGCTACTAGGATTGAGTTTTTTGAAGTTTTATTTCACCTCTTTTTTTTTTTTTTTTAAAGATTTTATTTATTTATTTGACAGAGAGAAACACACCCAGAGAGGGAACACAAGCAGGGGGAGTGAGAGAGGGAGAAGCAGACTTCCCGCCGAGCAGGGAGCCCCATGCGGGGCTCGATCCTGGGACTCCAAAATCATGACCTGAGCCGAAGGCAGTCACTTAACCAAGTGAGCCACCCAGGTGCCCCTCACCTCTTTATAACATAAGTGTATTTTCACATAAAATTGCTTTTTACAAATCACTAATTAAATGACATCTTTAAAGTAGCCTCCAAAAATTATGGTCCATATTTGGGAACATGGGACTGGGTGGGGAGAGGTGCATTCCTCTGGAGTCTGCGTATTCAGTTCATATATTGAGAACCTTGAGAGGAACCCTAGAACTGTCCAGGCCCATATGTAGGGATCATTTTGAGGTTAAGAATGCATATTTTGATGGAATCAGAGAGGGAGGCAAACCATAAGAGATTCTTCACCATAGGAAGCAAACTAAGGTTTAGTGGAGGGGTGAGGGGTGAGGGAGTGGTGTAACTGGATGATGGACATTAAAGAGGGCATGTGATTTAATGAGCACTGGTTATCATATAAGACTGATGAATCAGGCGCCTGGGTGGCTCAGAGGGTTAAGCCTCTGCCTTCGGCTCAGGTCATGATCTCAGGGTCCTGGGATCAAGGCCCGCATCCGGCTCTCTTGCTTCCTCCTCTCTCTCTGCCTGCCTCTTTGCCTACTTGCGATTTATCTCTCTGTCAAATAAATAAATAAAATCTTTGAAAAAAAAAAAAGACTGATGAGTCGCTGAACTCTACCTCTGAAACTAATGCACTGTATGTCAATTAACTAAATTTAAATACATATATTCATTCATACATACATACATACATACATACATACATAAAAGCAAACAAAAAGCATGAATTTTTTGGCTGTTACATTATCACTGATTAAAACAAAATCATGTAGTAACATTGGAATGTAAACATATGTAGTTTTGGAAGCCACACTTCTATCTCTGTTTTTAAAACTTATTTGTCCTCTATTTTTAAAATTTATTTCTAATGAAGCACCTAATCTGTAGAATACCATGAACCTTTTATTCTCATGGAGAGACAAGATATGGGGATACAAGATAACAAAAGATTCATAGCTGTATACAGTGGCATAGGATTAGGTAAAGAACGAGTGGTGGATAGAACATGACATGTTTAAGAAAGATTCCACTTTGGACCAAAAGCCAGAGCTGGTTTCACAAGCATTCATAGGGGACTTGATCAGAGTTTGAAGAACGAGTGGGATTTGATTGGTTGGGAAATGAGTCATTTAGGGGGATTTCTTCTTTTCCCTTCCTGTATCCAAGCTTTTTCTTTCCTTTCCTTTTTCTTTTTCTTTTTTTTTCTTTCTCTCTCTTTCTTTCTTTCTTTCCTTCCTCCCTCCCTCCCTCCCTCCCTCTCTTTCTCTCTTTCTCTCTTTCTCTCTTTCTCTCTTTCTCTCTTTCTTTCTTTCTTTCCTTCTTTCCTTCTTTCCTTCTTTCTTTCTTTCTTTCTTTCTTTCTTTCTTTCTTTCTTTCTTTCTTTCTTTCTTTCTTTCCTTCTTTCAAGATTTTACTTATTTATTTGATAGAGAGAAACACAAGCAGGGGGAGTGAGAGAGGGAGAAACAGGCTTCCCACCGAGCAGGTGCCCAGTTCGGGGCTCGATTCTGGGACTCTCGGGTCATGACCGAAGCCAAATGCAGACACTTCACAAACTGAGCCACCCAGGAACCCCTGTGCAAGCTTTTTCTAAGTCTTAACTGCTATGTCTTTTCCCAGATCCTGAAACACAAGTTTATTAAAACCTATAGCCATATCTCTAGCTTTCACAAAGACCTAGTAATTATATATCATCACCTCCTGGTTGAAGTTGTTAACATGTTTATTTAAGCTGTCACATTTGCCAGGTATCTTTGTTTCTGTGCATGCATAATTAAGGTATTTTCTCTCACTAACTTGGCCATATTGTTTGTTTTCAAAAATTTTAACTTGACTGTTAGCCTTTACCTTCAAATTCTGAGTCCTTATCTAGCCAAGATTCTTGCCAGGCCAATATGTTCTCTCTCATTCATCCCATGGACAGATATTGACTTCCCAGACCATTTTATCCTTCCCTCCAGCCCCAGCCCCTACACCTCTACCTTTTTTTCCCTTCTGGGTCTCCTTTCCTCCCTTTCACTTACCTGAAACCATCTACCCATTCTTAAGAAAAACTCTGCTTTCTGCTGATGTGTTTCAGGAAGGGTATGCTTTGTATAGGGTTGTCAGAGCTTTGTGGAAACTGGTCCTTATTATTATTCAGCTCGTTGGGTCTCTAGTGGGCCCTGCCGCAAACATCTTTGGATGCAGGTGAGGAGGATGAGGTGGGTGAAGCAGCGGTATTGGGAAATTCTGTCGAGTTTTAAAGGAGACCCCATTGGAAAAGCAATGTCTTGGCATCTATGAAGGAAATGGTAGCTAAATAGGTCAGTGGAGACCCCTAACCTAACGAATTTAACTTTTTCCAAGGGAAAGCAGATTGTGGTGATTGAGCACCTTAATAAAATATGGGAAATGTGCTTTGAGTGTTTACAAGTAAGGAGGTGCTGTGTCATTTGGTAGGAGATAAAGACTATTCTCTCACTATTACCTTTAAAGTTGTGTAGAGGGACGGCTGGGTGGCTCAGTTGGCTAAGCGACTGCCTTCGGCTCAGGTCATGATCCCGGAGACCCGGGATCGAGTCCCACATCGGGCTCCCTGCTTGGCGGGAAGCCTGCTTCTCCCTCTCTCACTCCCCCTGCTTGTGTTCCCTCTCTCGCTGTGTTTCTCGCTGTCAAATAAATAAAATCTTTAAAAAAAAAAAATAAAAAAAAATAAAGTTGTGTAGAGGGCTAGCAAATCTGTCATGCATTGGCATGTTTTTTAAAAATAATAAAAAGAAAAAACCATGAAATCCAAATTCATTTATGCCCTCATCCTCTGCTGGCTCCCCATCTCTCAAAAGAATTTAAGATTTGACAAATGCCGGTCTGTAGAGACTGACTGGAAGTCATTTATATATATATAGATGTGGGTCATCAAGATGATATGAATAGGGTAGGTCGATAGTGGCCCCAGGAAGTGAACATCAGTAAGCTCTTCAGGAAGTGAGCGGAAGGTCTACTGTCAGAAGTGAGATTTCTCCGGTGCCTGAGTCATATTAGGCACTACCTTGTGGATGCCTTCATTTGTTCTTTGAGGGCAGAAAGCAGGGACAGTGTCTTTCCTCTGTCACACCAAATTAGTTTCTATTCTTCTGTATATGGAAGACCTCACAAAGGCAGTTTTGTTTTTTGTTTTTTGAATGGGAGTGTATGCAAACCTGGGCTGTAATACACTTGCAGGACAACAATTTGCTGGAACTGGTGGGGAGATTGTCTCCGTCTTGACCAGGCCACTTTTATTCATTCTTGTTTCCTCCTTGATCTCTGTAACCATTTCAGCTTGGTCACCCATAAAGAAATGCCTGGAGGCAAATCTCTGTCTAGAGGTTTGGGGTATATTTCTCCAAAAGGAGAAACAATAGGGATGCTATTATAGATTATGCTGAACATTTAAAAATTGTTCTTTAGAAGATTGAAACACTCATAGGTTGCAACCAGAAATGTATAAGAACGACTATTTTTACATGTTTATTTCTATCTCCTTTACAACAAATGCAGTGAATCTTTAAAAATGACATTTCTGAACTCTTCTCTGTGTAATAATTTACCATGTATTTTTGGTCATGTATATATTTTCTTTCATTACTTTGTAAATAGATGTAGGACTTAATCATATGTGTTTACCTAAAAATTGTTTATATTTGAATTATAAGCTTTCAATTACTTTGATGCTATTGCTTTTTTTTGTATTTTTTATTACATTTAGACATGCAAGTGTTTTTCTCTACTCCCCCAACCCTGATCCCTATAACTACCCTTTACTTTCTGCCTCTATGAATTTGACTACTCTAGGTACATTGTATAAGTGGAATCATACAAAATTTGTCTTTTTGTGCACCTAGCATAATGTCTTCATGTTTAATCCATGTTGTGGCATGTGTCAGAATTGCCTTCCTTTTGAAGACTGAATAATATTCCATTGCAGGCACATACCACATTTTGTGTATCCAGTCATTCATTCATTGATGGACATTGGTTGCTTCTACATTTTGGCTATTGTGAATCATGCTGCTATGAAATAGCTGTACAAATACCTCTTTGGGTTCTTTTTCAGTTCTTTTGGGTACATATCCAGAAGTGGGATTTCTGGATCATGTGGTTATTCTATGTTTAATTTTTTGAAAAATTGCCATCATGTTTGCAACAGATCCGTAGTCTCCAGTGTTCATTCCCACCACCAATATGTAGAGTTATAATTTCTGTGTTGTGTTATTTTGATAATAAACATCTTAGTGGGTATGAAGTGGTATCTTATTGTAGTTTTGCTGTATTTCTGTAATGGTCAAGGAGGCTGAGCAAGTTCCCATGTGCTTATTGCCCATCCATACGTCTTTGTTAGAGAAATGTCTGTGCAAGCCCGTTGCCCATTTATTAACCAAGTTTTTTGTTGTTATTGTTGCTGTTGAGTTGTAGGGGTTCTTCATATACTTTGGATATCAGTCTCTTAACAGATACCTGATTTGAAAATATTTTCTCCCATTCTCTGGGTTGCCTTTTCACTCTGTTGATAGTGTCAAAGTTTTAAATTTTGATGAAATCCGCCTTATCTACTGTTTTTTTTTTTATTGCATATATTTCTGGCACCATATGCAAGAGATCATTGCCAAATCTAACATCATGAGATTTCTCCCTGTGTTTTCTTTTAAGAGTTTTATAATGTTAGCTCTTATGTTTATGCCTTTGATCCATTTGAGTTATTTTTTTATATGGTGTAAGGTAAAATTCCAACTTCATTTTCTCCTGTGTGGATATACAGTTTTCCCAGTACCATTTGTTCAAAAGACTGTTCTTTTCTCATTGAGTGCCAAACATTTTTATAAAAATAACATTTGCAAATCCAGAGGCACCTGGGTGACTCAGTCAGTTGAGCATCTGACTTTTCAGTTCTGGTTGTGATGTCAGGCATGGGGTCCTGCGTTGGGCTCCATGCTCAGCTGGGAGTCTGCTTGAGATCTCTCTCCCTTTCCTGCCCCTCCCCCTGCTCGTGCAGGCATGCGCACGCTCTCTCTCTCTCTCTTTCAAGTAAATAAATAAATCTTTAAAAAATATTTGCAAATCCATTTTTTCTTTTTCTCAGAGAGGCACTATGGTATATTGGGCTTTGGAATCATACAGATTTGAGTTTAGCTTATAGCTGTCTACTAACTAGAGGATCTGGGGTAAATTAATTGACCTTTTTGAGCCAGGGTACTGGATGGATCATCCTCCGGCCTGGCTCCTGTATCTGCTTCTGGATAGTCTGAACTCTGCCATGGACCAGCGGGGTAGTGTTTATTGACTCACTAAAATTATAACACAAGCCCCAAATTTAGGAAAAGAAATGGAGGAAGTATTACTCTCAAAGTCAAGATACAGCAGAGTGTAGTTTCCCTTTATCCAGTTAATTTATCTTATAATTTAGATAATGAGAGAAATAGAACACAAATTATACTCTATTTTCACTCTATTTATGTGGAATACTTTTTCTGGGATCATTTTATAGGAATGTATAAGTTTCGAATGTGAAGAGCCATATTTTTGTGCCTTCCTTTTCTCTGTTGATTTCTGTTGCTTTAGTGTTGATTTCTTTTGCTTTTATATTTCCTTCATGGTTGCAGCAAATTTCTGAAACATAGTGGTGGCACTGGGAATTTTAAAATTTAATTTAGTTTATTTATATATTTATTGTTTATTTGAGAGAGAGAGCAAGAGTGAGCACAAGCAGGGGGGAGCAGCAGAGGGAGAAACAGGCTCCCTGCTGAGCAAGGAGCATGATGTAGGACTCGATCCCAGGACCCTGAGATCATGACCTGAGCTGAAGGCAGCCACCCAGGCACCACTTTGTATTTTATATATTGTTAAAGGAATGGTTCATGCTTTTCCATTAACTTCTACATCTGAGGTTTATAAACCATTATTTTGATGTGTTAGAAAATGGAACATGTTGTGTTACATCACTGACTAAATACCAACAATCATTTCTCCTAAATCCTTGACTGGGACATGTACTAGAAGAAATTTCTTTTATATAACATGTTTCCTTAAGCTTCTGTATGTAGCACTTTAATTAATGTATATAAAACTTAAAATCACATAATTAGGAAGAGTGACACCCTAGAGATCACATAGAAAACAGGTTTCATCTTTCATGAATAGTAGAAGCTACATAGAGTACTATGTTTAGTGAGATTGAGGCTTCATTCTAGGGAGAGTTGTGTAATCAGTTAGCAGTGTTTGACATGGTGAGAGATGAAGAACAATATTATTCCATTTTATTCTATTCTGTTACCAATTTTAGCATAATCTATTTTAGGGATAAAAAAAACTCAATCTAAAAAAGAAAATGGTTTGTAAAAATTCACATCACATGTCTATAGTGATTTGAATAGTGCCCTCCCCAAATTCATGTCTACCTGGAACCTCAGAATGTGATCTTATCTGAAAATTGGATTTTTGCAGATATAATTAGTTAAGATAAGGTCATACTGGGTTAAGATGGGTCCAAAGTACAATGACTGATATCCTTAAAAATGGAGGAGAGGACAAATAGATACAAGAAGCCCAGGGAAAGACAGAGGCAGAGTTTGGAGTGAGGTAGCTAAAAGCCACGGAGTGCCAAGGATTGTCAGCCACCACCAAAAGCTAGAAAGAAGCAAGGAAGGGTTCTTCCCCAGAGCCTTAAGGGAACATGACCTTGCCAACAACTTGATTTTAGACTTCTGGCTTCTAGAACTCTGAGAGAATAAGTTTCCGTTGTTCCAAGCCACTCAATTTATGAGACATTGTTATGACAGTCCTAGGAAGCTAATATAATATCTGGGACTAGAATAAATAATACCTCCTTATTCTGGTTCCAGAGAGTTAAGTGCAGCTTGAAAGAGAAAGAATAGAAGAACTAAAACTTGAAAGTGGGAACTGTGTAGGATTATACTTGATAAACTGTGGGGTTCCAAATGTGAGATCTTGCAATCTAAATTATACATGAGAATTAAATATTATAATGAGAGTAATATCAACTCAGTACAAAAATGGCACATGGAAGTTCTTTTTTTTTTTAATTTTATTTATTTATTTATTTGACAGAGAAAGAGAGATCACAAGTAGGCAGAGAGGGCAGGCAGAGAGAGGAGGAAGAAGGCTCCCTGCCGAGCAGAGAGCCCGATGCGGGGCCTTGATCCCAGGACCCTGAGACCATGACCTGAGCCGAAGGCAGAGACTTAATCCTCTGAGCCACCCAGGCGCCCGGCCTGGGAAGTTCTTGATTGAGTGCTGTGTCAGTCAGGATCCATGCAAGATGCAGATGACTGTCTCATTTTATGTAATTTGAGGAGCCTTCAATACAAGGACTGTTTATAAGGGTATGAGTGGGGTATAGGGAAATCACAATGGAGTGGGGTATTATTACCACTCCTAGGCTTGAAGATGCAAGAAGAAGGGACATTACTAGAACCTGGATAACAGAGAGCCAAGTGAAGGGGGTCACTTGGTAAGAGTTCTATAACCTCCAAGAGACTTATATATTTAAGACTGGGAATTTACTATCCCAACCTTTCTCTTCTCTGTTCTTTCCAGCTCTTGTTGGTACTCCCTGCTGAGTAAACCCAAGTGCAATCCTGAAGACAAAGGAACTCAGTGAAACTGTCCTTACTATTGAGTTTCCCAGGGCAGAGACCAGAGTAAAGAAGGGAAGGGTACAGAGTGGTCAGTGCGTGGGTGGAGATGGGGTAAATAGACAATCTCCAGCACCAATGCCAACAATTAAAAGAATATACAATGTGGAATCCTAGACAACATGCAAAATTCAAATCAGAAAATCCTTTTATCTAAGAACTTAGCTTATTCATCACACATATAAACATCTTACTTGGTATGAGTGCAGTCTTAATCTGGTTCTCTCCTAGTATCTTGTTTCTTGTGGTGACAGGTTTTTGTAGAAATGTGTGTTTGTTTCTAGAATGGTGAATGCTCTGGCCCCTGTAGGCATTAAGTATGAAAATATATTTTTTTAAGATTTTATTTATTATTTGACAGAGAGAGAGAGCACAAGCAGGGGGAGAAGAAGAGGGAGAGGGAGAACTAGATTCCCCACTGAGCAGGGGTCCTGATGTGGGGCTTGATACCAGGACCCTGGGATCATGACCTGAGCTGAAGGCAGACATTTAACTAACTGAATCACCCAGGCGCCTCAAGTATGAAAGTCTTGTATTAATAAAATCAAGGGATACCTGGGTGGTTCAGTCAGTTGAGCATCCAACTCTTGATTTGACGCAGGTCATGATCTCTGGGTTGTGAAATCAAGCCCTGTGTCACGCTCCACACTCAGCTTGGAATCTGCTTGAGATTCTTTCTCCCTCTGCTCCTCACTCCTCTGCTCACTTGCTCTCTCAAATAAATAAAACTTAAAAAAAAAAAAAGATTGTGGTTCTCCTTATTTCCCCCCAAGTAGCTGAAAGTGCATTCACAATACTCTCCCTGCCACTTATAAATTAGTGCAAGTGCAATTTCTATTTTATAGCTGAGAAAAGACACAGAAAAGGCTAGTAATCTAGCCAGGTTCCTTTCGAGTGTGCTTAGGATTCCTGCAGCGACTTTTGCTGCTTAGTGTGAGAGATGATTGAGTAGATGCTGTAGGGTCATGATGCTTGAGAATTTGGGGGAGCACAAGGACTGCTGGCAAGAATGTAACAATAATCCCCCCTCTGAGAATAAGCTATAAAGGTGACATTTTGATCATGCCACACAGCCTTAAAAAAAAAACTTGCAAAGTTCTCAGGTCTTAAAATCACGGAAGCTGCTAGTAAGGGCATAGATTCTGAAAATTGGTGCCCTGTAGTCAAGTTTTGACTTGGCTGCTTTTTCTCTGTGATGTTGGGCAAGTTACTTGAGTTCTTTGAGCCTTAGGTCCTCATGAATAAAATGGGCATCAAACAGAGTTGACCTCATGGTGCTGTAGAGAAAACTATAAGAGCTAATGATGATCAACTTCATACAGTACCTGATATTGGAGAAGTATTTAAAAAATATTCACTGTTATTCTTCTAAAGGCATGGGTGTAATAGACCTATTTTGAAATAACTGAAAGTTGTTGAAAAATCAGAAGGGGTCTTGGGTAGCTGTAGAAGCTTAAAGTGAGTGGTGTGGTCCTTGACAGTGTCCATCCAGTCACTATTTAGGGGGAAAATGCACTGGCCTAAGGATGAGGTCTGTGTGGTCCCAAGGGCCAGAAGCACACGTGTCAGATGGTATTAGCCTGAAGCCTTTAGGCATCTGAAGTCGTTCCCCTATTTCTAATTTCCGGCTACTAAGCAAACTGTGGTGATAGTTTGGCTTTCTGAGTAGTTTTCCTTGAAGGCCAGAGGATACAAGAATTAAGCCCCCTTCAAAGTTACCTCTCCTCCTCAGCTAAGTCTGCCTGTCTGAGTCTGACCAACTCTGGGAGCCTGACAGGATCAAACCTGTCACACAGCCCCGAGGCAGATCCAGAATAGTGGGGATTTCACTGAGTCACAGTGTCTCGAACTACATTCTCCAGGCTGTTTGTACGTGTTGTGTGATAAAGGGTTTGGTCGGGTGAATCTGTTTGTGACACCACACAAGTCGAGAGGCTTCTGGGAGCTCTTGTATTTGGTAATGCATGTTGCAAACCTCTCAGAGGGAGTGGATAGTGTCCACCATATTCTACTCTTATTTGACCAGGAGCCCTCTTTCCTAGTAACTTCTAAAAGCACGAACGTTTCTCCACATGCACTTTAGGACATTCTGCACTTCTAAGGAAATCGCTCTCTATAAGGCTTCTCAGTAGCACATCCGTTTGCTTGCAACAGACGTTCTGCAATACGACAGTTACTGTCATGCATGGAATATTCTCCAGTTAATGGTGTGAGGTCTGTGTGTCACCTTGTGTCTGGAGACAGAAACCAGACCTATGGGTGAAAAATGTGTCCTGAAAGGGCCATAAAATAACTAATTCATAACAGATTGCACTTGAGTCGCAGTTTATGTGTTCTAAATCTATGCTTCACACAGATTTGTGAATGGTTGCTTTGCTGTTGTCTGTCAAGGTTATTCCCTAGAGAGGTTTATGCTTCTGTTCAGTTTTTCCCAGGGGCATTCCTCATGGTGACAGCACCCATGACCCCAGTGCGAATCTTCCCTGCCAACAAAAGCTCACTGTGTAATAATCAAAAGACACTCTGTAGACCATGATTCTTGGGTGTGGCAGATACATCTGGTAACTCTAACACTTGTACTTCTGCAAAACTGCCATGATAGTTTGCTTTTGGTACCCAGCAAAATTCACCTATTGCACTTCTCTAGATTTCCAGTCTTATGTATTGAAAATCATGCATATGAATATTTGCTATAAATATATTAAGGGTAAAGAAAATAGGTATTTGTTGAAGGCCCACGAGTAAAGGTGAGGTAGCACAATGTGGTATTGAACTTATGTACTCTGAAGCCAGATGTTTGGATGGAATCCTGGCTCTGCTACTAATCAGCCATGTGGCTGTGGGCATATTACACAATCTCTGTATAACTCAATCTCACCCTCTGCAATATGGGAATAATAATAGCATCTAAATCAGAGGATTGATGTCAGGATTAATTAATTAATAATTATAAAACACTCTGAAACAATACATGATAGATAATATATACTATATAGTATGTTAAATCCATATACCTAAAAAAATTCATGAAAAAGCAAAAGCAAAAAAATCAGTCTTTAGGAAATGACCTTTCTGCACAATTACAATAATAAAATAGTGTTATATATTTTTATGTATTTTTATTTTTATTTATTTATTTATTTATTTATTTATTTATTTATTTATTATGTTCAATTGCCTGTACCCTGAGATCATGACCTGAGCTGAAATCAATTGGTGCTGTACAAAGCTGATTTAGACAGGTGGTCTGAAATAGCCAACATGTAAATACATCATTAGTTTTTGATGTAGTGTTCAAGATTTATTTTCTTTTATTTTTAAAGATTTTATTTATTTAGAGAGCGAGAAAGAGCAAGAGTGGGTGGGAGGGGCAAAGGAAGAGGGAGAAGTAGGTTCCCTGCAGGCTCAATGCCAGGACTATGAGATCATGATCTGAGCCAAAGGCAGACACTTAACTGACTGAGCCACCCAGGTGCCCAAAGATTTATTTATTTGAGAGAGAGAGAGAGAGAGAGCAAGCGCTCAAGGGGATAGGTGAGGAGAGAGAGAATCTCAAGAAGATTCCGCACTGAGCATAGAGCCCAATGCAGGGCTCGATCTCATGGTCATGATATGATGACCTGAGTTAAACCAAGAGTTGGACACTCAACTGACTCGTGCCACCCAGACACCCCTTATGTAGTATTTTAAAGAATGTTTCTTAATAACTCAGTGTTCATAATCTTGATTTAATTTAATTGAGGCAAATGAGGGTTTTGAATATGATAAAAAATTATCTACTGCTGCTACTTTTCAGTGAAACAGGAAGTTGCTCAATGATTTTCCCAAAGTAACAGCAAGGAAAACAGAAGCTCTAATTTGGCATATTTTTCTTTTACATACGTCATACTCTATAAAGACACCTCAGTGGTCTCTTCTCTGCTTATTGACTGTATGCTGAGTTGTAGCCAAAGATCTGGATCCCGGGGAACATGTAAGCATATTCTCAGGGGTGTACTTTTTACAAGATGGTTTCTGTGTTTTTGTTCCAGGGATAACCCCCCTAAAGAATTTAAAAGTATTCTGACTCATTAGGATCATCAGTATATAGCATTTGTGCTTAGAATGTTACTGTCACTGAGTAATTTTGCTTTCATTGTCTCAGCCTGTGAGAAAAGAAAAGAGGTAGGTTTAATATGTAAGTAATGTTCTTGTGCCAAGATAGGACCAAGACCAAGGATTTTACAGTAGTGTTGATGGTGAAAAATGAGCAGAACTGAGTTATCATCTAGCATCTTGCATTATTTTCACAATTAACTCAAGAGAACCTTTGTTGTTAGTAGTCAGTGTTATAAAATCTCCTTATAGTTCAGCAAAACACCAATATCAATGGCAGTAAATGAGCATGGTCAATTAGAATTTTATTTTTCAGTTTTGCTTATAATTAATGCATGTTCTGTGTATCTGTTTAGTACTATTGACATTTAGTTTTATATTTCTGTATATATAAGATTATGGTAAAAATGACTTACTGACATTAGGGACTATGCCGGAATTTTCCCCCCTTTATAGTCATCCATCCAGTAGTCCAATTCAAAAAATACCATCTCGGAAGGAGATGGTCTTGGCCCTGCTTGAAAGGAGACTCAGAACAAAGAAGGTCAAGGAGGTTTCTTTCCCTTTGCTGACTCGCAGTGCTGGGCTGCCCAGCGTCTCAGCCGACACCAGTGCGTGCTGTGGCTGTGGTGCCCCGGAAGAGCTGGTGCGGACACATGATCTGGTTCTTTATTTTGCTCTCAGTTTCTCTGTTCCTTTTGCATCTTCAAATGTTCTCTTCTACTATCTTGCTGCTCCTCAAGCATTTTCTACCAAGCATCCGCATTAGGGTCTCTGCCTATTGCTTCTCTGTGCCTGGGACGCATAGGTTGACTCCTCAAACCTAATTCCTCACTCCAGTGTTGCCTTCTGAACGAAGTCTGTTTTGTTTTTCTATTCTTGAGACCCTTTACCTTTTCTATTACCTGCCCTATTTTTCCCCAAACACTTATCACTTTCCATTACATTCTTTAATTTACCTATTATATATATTATTTATTGTATATTTCCCCCTTCCATCTTTTGCTAGAATATAAGCCCCAAAAGGACAGGGTTTTTTAAATTTGTTTAGTTCACTATTATATCCCAAGGGCTTAGAATTATTCCTGGCACAAATCAGGCACTCAAATAAATAACTATTGAATAGATTTATCATTTTACTTTATTCTGAGTTCAAATCTTCATCAATTTGTAGCCTATGTTTCTGGTTTCCAAAGAGTTTGAAGGACAGGGGTGGAGGTGGCACATTTCTGTTTAATAGTAAGAGGAAGTCAGGGTACATAGCTCTGCACTGTCCTGACATTTTATTACATTAAGTGAGGCCTTTTCCATTAAATGAAACATACTCAGTAGATATTTATAAACTTCCACTCTGGTTAGTTTCCTTTAGACTATTTTGGAGTGAGTGATGAAGAAGACAAAACTCCTGTGCTGCAGCAGTTATAATCCAGGTAAGTCATAATCCTGTTTGAAGAGCACTTCACTGTTTGAAGAGCACTTCACTGTTTGAAGAGCACTTTGGTAAACGTTCTTTTTATGTTTTGGGGGGACCACCTTGGCTGGGCTGACAGGTATTTTCAGTCCTTCACTGAAATTGCAGAAAAGTTAAAGAACTAGTTCTAGATCATGAACATGATCTTCTAAAACCTGAAGCCCACGTCTTCAGAGTCCACCAGTAGGTGAGCAGAATGCTTTTTATAGCCAGTTATCATATCAGATTATTGGGCAGTCAACGGAGAGGGATGATTAAGGATGCAGGATCTCAGGAAGGCATCTTACAGGATGAACGTTAATTTCTCTCTACTGAGATCATATTAAAAGATGCTTTAATATTCCCATTTTCATTGGTCTGTCGAATACTTTCCACTAAGTAGCTCTAGCTTTTATATTCTGATTAAGTAAATGAGCTGTTTTTTGTAAGGCAGAGAAAGCTTTTATATCTTCATGAGATTACATTGTGATTTATTGCATATGGGATACTGAAACCATCAAAAGGTGACTCAGGAGATTTATTGTTAATGTCATGAAGTTATTAGGAAATGCAGAGAAGAATAAAATAGACTAAACATAGGTATTTAGAATAAATGATTGATATTTTATAAAGCCATCTAAACAACTGGCAGTTTAGATTTTGTTGTAATGTACTTATTTTTCTGAAGATTTATATATTTATTTTAGTGTGGAGGGGCAGAGGGAGAGGGAGGGAAATCCTCAAGCAGATTCCCAGCTGAGTGTGGAGCCAGATGCGGGGCTCAATTCCAGGACCCCCAGGACCCTAAGATCATTACCTGAGCTGAAACCAAGAGTTGGACGCCCAACTGAATGGGCCACTCAGGCACTCCTGTTGTTTTTTATTTTATTTTATTGTTTTTTAATCTTACTCAGGACATTGTAATGAAGGACTGTGAAAAGTACTAGGGAGGGGAATTGTAAATGTTTTCATCATTTCATTATGTAAATACTCATATGTTTGTGTTCTCTTATTTGCTCTCCCATAAGTAACTTCACATTCTGTGATTTTTTTTTCCTGCCACCTTGTGATTTTTTTTTTTTTTTAATGTAACCATTGCCTCCTCTGGCCTATGAAAGTTTGAACCAAACCTGAATCATTTTTGTGTCCCCAGGATCCAGCATGCATTTGGCTCATCGAAGGGGCTCAGTTCTTGTTCGCTGTCAAGTGAATGAGTTAGTGCAACAAACAGTCCTTCAGTTTGGGAGATCTAGATTTCATTTCTTTTTGGTTTTGGACAGAATTAGGAGAGAGAATGTCTGACTCTAGAGTGGAGCAGACACGAAGAGTTGCTGTGTACACATTGCCTCATCTGATCACACAACCTGTGAGTGTATGATTTCCATCCCATCTTAAAGATGAGGAAAGAACGTAGAGCAGAGTAGCTTACACAGAGTCACACAGTAAACAGGTGATAGAACAGGATTTGAACACAGGGAATAGATGTAGCCACTGTACTAAATTGCTTTGCTTTTTTGTATGAAGCAGAAGAGAATATAGTTTCCATGTTCACTTATTAAAGATTTGCAATGAGGGGCAGTGGCTGGCTCCGTCAGAGGAGTGTGCATCTCTTGATCATGGGATTGTGAGTTTGAGCCCCACGTTGAGTGTAGAGATTACAAAAAAAAAAAACAAAACCTAAAAACTTAGAAAAAAAGATTTGCAATGAGTGGTGTGTGTGTGTGTGTGTGTGAGTGAGAGAGAGAGAGAGAAAGAGAGAGAAAGATCAGCACTGAATGTTTTAGTTTTATTGGTTGAAATGTTCACCTTCCATTTATACTTCAACCTACGTCTCTCTAGTTTTCAGCTTCAACACTGGACTGTCACTGCCCCCATTAAGGTCATTACAGACCTGGTCATTGCTAAATGTGATGGACGTTTTAGGCTTTATCCTCTAATCTTTCAGAATTTGTTGCTTTGATCTCATAGTTTCCTCTTTTTTTTTTTTTTTTTTAAAGGTAATTCTTTTTTTTTTTTTTAAGATTTTATTTATTTATTTGACAGAGAGATCACAAGTAGGCAGAGAGAGAGGAGGAGGCAGGCTCCCTGCCGAGCAGAGAGCCTGATGCGGGCCTTGATCCCAGGACCCCGAGATCATGACCTGAGCTGAAGGCAGAGACTTTAACTCACTGAGCCACCCAGGCGCCCTCATAGTTTCCTTCTTGAAAAAATATATATTTTTGACTTTACATCAGACCATTTTCTCCTAATTACCTGCGTACATTTATTTCTACTTTGTCATCTGCTTTCTTTTCTTCCACTTTTAATAATGACATTCTCCAGGTTTTTATCCTAGGTCATTTTCTTCTAATTTTGCTTTTAGTACATTCTGAGCAAGCCATCCATCCCCATGACTTCAGCTAACACCCATAGGGTTAAATCTCCAATTTTAATTATTTCTGAGTGTCATCATTGTATTTCCAGTGTTGACCTGACATCTCCACCTGGATGGGCCCCCCACTCCTCAGACTCATTATAACCCAAACCAAACTTGACCACACCCTCCATCCTGTAACCAACTCACCTCTTCTTTTCCCTAATGTTGCTGGTGGCAGTTACCCACATGGAGACTTGAGACTTATTCTTAAAGTTTTCTTCATCACTTCCACCCAACTGTCCTGGTCAGTTCATCTCTTCAACATCTAGTTCTACCTTTTCTGCCTCTGCTTTTATCAGATACTTGTCATCTATCCCCTAACTTTGGAGCACACTCCTGACTGATGTTTTGCGGCAATCTTTTCCTGCTGCAGTTCATCTTCTGTATTCTCACTACAATTATTCGTCTTATGTAATATGGTTTTATCCCTGATTATGAGAATTAAGCTCAGTGAAAAACATGGAAAATACAGGGAATAGAAAGAATAAAATAAAAATTACTCATAGTCCTGCTACTATCTCCAATATATATTTTTACCAATATTGAAACCAATACATTTTTTTTATATTACAGCCTGATCATCTCAGCTACCCCAGTTTAAAACCTTCACTGTGAAGCAAGATGGAAGCACAATCTCCATTTGAATCAGTTGCTGTAGATACTTTTTTTTTTTTTTGTAGATACTTTTTTAAAGGCAGGTTATTTATGAAAAATGCAGACAAATAGGGCTTCTATTGCTATCAGATGGAGAACACAATCCTTCATCAACTTGTACAGAATCTCACTCCCTTCTTTTGGAGTTTCATAAACTTTGTCTTGACTACAGTTTTTTGCAAAATTTGAAAATGTCTCTGGTTTCTAATTTTAGTTAAAAATAGTTATGTTAAAAACTGAGGGTTGTTGGAGGGGAGGGTGGGGGAGTGGGCTAAATGGGTGATGGGTATTAAAGACTACGCTTGTTGGGATGAGCACTGGGTGTTTTGTGTGTAAGTGATGAATCACTAAGTTCTAGTCCTGAGAACAGTATTGCACTGTATGTTAACTAACTTGAATTTAAATAAAAAATAGTTATGTTAAAATAATTTTAAAAGTCTTGCCATATTTGAATAACCATGTAACAAAAGTCTTTTTTAAAAAGTTTAAATGATATAGTCACATGGATCAAAATTTTTTTTAATGAAAAAAGGTCCAAAACATTCTCACCACCCTTAAAGGAAATTCCATATCCATTTATGCAGTCACTTCCCAATCCTCTTATCCCCAGCCCCTGACAATCACCAGTGCACATTTCTTCTCTATGAACTTACCTATTCTACATATTTTATATACATGGATTTATATACTATATGTCCTTCTGTATGTGACTTATTTCAGTTGCATAATACTTTTGGGGTTCATCCATGTTGTAGCATGTAATAGTACTTCATTTCTTTTATTACTGAATAATACAATATTCATTGTATGTATATACCACACTTTATTTTATCGTCCATTGATAGATATTTAGGTTATTTCAACCTTTTGGCTTCTGTGAATAATGCTACTATGAACATTTGTGTACAGATATTTGTTTGAATAACTACTTTCAATTCGTATTGAATTGTAGGTTATCTACACCTCTGAGTAAAATTGCTAAATCATATGGTATTTTCAATATGTTTGACTTGAGGAGCCTCTAAACTTTTCCACAGCAGGTACACCATTTTGTATCCCCACCCATAATGTACGAAAGTTCTGAATTCTCCACATCCTTGCCAACACTTATTCTCATAGCCTTTCTAGTCTGTGTGAGGTGATATCTCCTTGTGATTTTGATTTCTATTTTCCTAGTGACTAATGATGTTGAGCACTTTTTCATCTGTTTGTTGCCAAGTTGTATATCTTCTCAGGAGAAGTGTCTATTCAAGTCCTTTGCCCATTTTTAAACTGCATTTTTGGTTTTTTAGTTGCAAGATTATATTGTAAGAATACCTTATGTATTCTGGATATTAGACTCTTACAGATTCATGATTTGCAGATATTTTCTTCCATACTATAGGTTGCCTTTTCACTTTCTTGATGTTTTGATAAAGTTCAACTTAGCTATTTTTTTTCTTTTGTTACTTGTGCTTTTATTGCTGTAATTGAGATTCCCTCATTGAATTCAAGTTCATGAACATTTACCTCTGTGTTTTCATCTAAGAGTTTCATAGTTTTTGCTCTTACATTTAGGTCGCTGATGAATTTTTAAGTTAATTTTTTATAAATGCTGTGAGGTAGGGGTCTGACTTCATTTTCTTCCATGTGGAAATCTAGTTATCCCAGAACAATTTGATGAAGAGGCTATTCTTTCTCTATTGAATGGTCTTGGCACTGTTACTGAAAGTCAATTGACCATAGATGTATGGGTTTATTTCTGTACTTTCAGTTCTTTTCCATTGTTCTGTACACCTATCCTGATATCAGTACCCATAAGGTTTTGATTATTGTAGTTTTGTACTAAGGTTTTTTGTTTTTTTTTTTTTTAAGATTTTATTTATTTATTTGACAGAGAGAAACACAGCGAGAGAGGGAACACAAGCAGGGGGAGTGAGAGAGGGAGAAGCAGGCCTCCCGCCGAGCAGGGAGCCCGATGTGGGGCTCGATCCCGGGTCTCCGGGATCATGACCTGAGCCGAAGGCAGTCGCTTAACCAACTGAGCCACCCAGGCGCCCCCGTACTAAGGTTTTTAATAAGGAAATATGTACCTTCCCACTTTTTTCTTTTTTCTTTTTTTTCTTAGGATTGTTTTGGCTATTTGGGTCCCCTTGCAGTTTCATATGAGCTTGAAAATCAACTTTTCCATTTCTGCAAAAAAAGGGGGGCATTGAAATTTTGAGAGTGATTGCATTGAAGTCTTTAGATTGCTTTGGATAGTATTGACATGTTAAAAATCTTAAGTTTTCAATTCATGAATGCAAGATGTATTTTCATTTACTTAGGTCAACTTTAATTTATTTAAACAATATTTAGTTGATTTCTATGTGCAAGTCTTCTTGCTTGGTTAAATTTATTCCTAGATATTTTATTCTTTTAAAGATGCTATTGTAAGTGGAATTGCTTTCTTAATTCCCCTTTTGGATATTTATTGCTGGTGCATAGAAATACAACTGATTTTTGAGTCTTGATCTTACATCCTACAATGTCGATGAATTCATTTATTAGTTCTAATAGTTTCTTGTGGATTCTTTACGATTTTTTTTCTTTTTTAAAATTTATTTTTTACTTTAGAGAGCATCTGAGTGGGAGGAGGGGCAGAGGGAAAGGGCGACGGAGAGAAGCAGACTTTCCACTGAGCACAGAGCTGGAGGTGGGTCTCAATTCCACAAACTGAGATCATGACATGAGCCTGCTCAAAAGTCTGACAGTCAATCAACTGAGCCACGTAGGCACCCTTCTTTAGGATTTTCTACATAAGATTGTGCCAACTATAAATACAGACCATTTTGCTTCTTTTTACATTTGAATAACTTTTATTTCCCTTTCTTGCCTAATTGATCTGGCTAGAATTTTCTGAAAATATTTAGAAGAGTCAAAAGCAGACATCTCTGTCTCATTCCTGGTCTTGGGAGACAGTTCTCAGTCTTTAACCATTAAGTATTATGTTGTGGTTTTTTTCTTTTTCTTTGAATTTTTATTTATATTCCAGTTAGTTAAATTACAGTGTAATATTAGCTTCAGGTGTACAATATAGTGATTCAGCACTTCTGTACAACACCTGGTGCTCATCACAGGTGTACTCCTTAATCCTCATCATCTATTTAACCCAACCCCCTGAGCCTCCCCTCTGATAACCTATCAGTTTGTTTTCTATAGTTAGAGTGGGGGCAAAAGTCTCTTTCTTGGTTTGTCCTCTCTGTCTTTCTTCCCTCTACATTCATTTGTTTTGTTTCTTAAATTCCATATATGAATGAAATCATATGGTATTTGTCTTTCCCTGATTGACTTACTTCACGTTGTGTAATCCTCTCTTGCTCCATCCATATTGTTTCAAATGGCAAGATTTCCTTTTTTGATGACTGAGTAATATTCCATTGCACATATATACTACATTTTCTTTATCTACTCATCAGTTGATGGACATTTGAGCTGTTTCCATAATTTGGCTATTGTAGATAAGCCTGCTACAAACATTGGGGTGCATGTACCTGTTTTAATTCACGTTTTTGTATTCTTTGAGTAAATACCTAGCAATGCAATTGCTGGATCATAGGGTTTTTAACTTCCTGAGGAACCTCCATACTGTTTTCCAGAGTGGGGGTACCAGTTTGCATTCCCACCAACAGTGCAGGAGGGTTCCCCTTTCTCCACATCCTCACCAACACCTATTGTTTCTTGGGTCACAGATTTTGCCATTCTCACAGGTGTGAGGTGATATTGTAGTTTTGATTAGTATTTTCCAAATAAAAATGAATAATCTAATAAGAATGGGCAGAAGACATGAGTAGATGTTTTTCCAAAGAAGACATATAGATGGCCAACAGACACATGAAAAGATGCTCAAAATCACTCATCATCAGATTTTTCTTTCTGATGAGTGGCTATGTATATTATGAACTAATGTGTTTAAAAAATTTTATATTTGTTTTAATGAGTTGCATGGTTTTTTAAATACTCAAACTGTACCATTTAGGCCAATGGAAAAACTATATAGGAAGGTATTTTAAGAGCAGTTTTATATTTTATCCCTGATACCTCCACACCAAATCCTCATTTTCTGCAGGTAACCATTTGTGGTGGTTTCTTTTTCTTAATATCCCCATGCTTATTTTTTTAATAAATAAAAGCAAGTGTGTGTGTGTGTGTGTGTGTGTGTGTGTGTGTGTGGCACTATATCACTTTTTATACTCTTTTGGCCCTCTACAATAGCCGTTTAAATGACTTGGCCAAGTTGACAAGAAGATGACATAGCAGGGTCCACATGTAAACTCAGCAGTCTGACTCCTGAGCTGGGCCCTTAATGGCCCATTGACTCAAAACCCCGGTAAGACCCAAAAGGAGGCTTTTGTGACTTTGCTACGCTCAGACTAATGAGTGAAAAAGTAATCTGAACACAGTGTTAGCAATGGAAACTGGTTTTCAAATATTGTAAAAATGCTTTGTGAGAATGCATCAGAATAAACTTGTACCAAAAAAAGAGAGAACAGTTTCTTCTTCTTTTTTTTTTTTTTTAATGTTTTATTTATTTGACAGAGAGAAACACAGCCAGAGAGGGAACACAAGCAGAGGGAGTGAGAGAGGGAGAAGCAGGCTTCCTGCCGAGCAGGGAGCCCGATGTGGGACTTGATCCTGGGTTTCCCGGATCATGACCTGAGCCGAAGGCAGTTGCTTAACCAACTGAGCCACCCAGGCGCCCCAAGAGAGAAAAGTTTCTTCTTGCTTTGCTTTCCTTTTCTTTCTTTCTTTCTTTCTTTCTTTCTTTCTTTCTTTCTTTCTTTCTTTCTTTCTTTCTTTCTTTCTTTCTCTTTTGTATTTCAATCATTTAGTTGATCCACGTTTTCTACTTTTGATTTAGCAGTATTGATTTAATCCTCTGGCAAGAAATGGGGAGAAAAGCTTATTCTAAGCCTTTCAGATATCATATTTGTTATTGCATGGTCATTTTGTAAAAATGGAAGCTTTGTCTTATTCATACATTCATTATTCTGAGGTCATTTAAGAATAGCCATTTCAGAATGCATTCTGCACCCAGGTAAATTTTAGTACTTGAGATTAAGACTACGAGTCTCCATAGCAGAAAACCTTAAACAGATAAAGAATGAAAAGGAACCATAATATAATTTGCCTTCTAGATTAAATTTAAAATTCTTTTTGTCTCTCTTCAGGATTTTTAGAATTTACTCATTGTTTTATCACTAAAAGTCTAAGCTACTTTTCCTTGACACTAATTAGTACATAACTTCAACTAACTTGGTTTCTTTTTCATTTAGAGATTAATGTTGTTAAAACTTCCTTGGCCTCCTAATGAAATATGAGCATCATCAGAGTAGGCTTTATAGAGTTTATAACTCTTTTCTGTTTTTTTCTTTAAAGAATGAAAAATTATTTTAATTTATGTTTTGTTATCAGATCCTTCTCTTTTTTTTGCTTCTCAGTATAACAAGGTTACTTACATGTGACTTTGGGTCTGTTACATTCATAGCATGTCTTCAAATATTTGTTTTATCAGTCGCTCCTGAATATGTAAATTTGGATACCAGTAAGTTATGAAGTACTTCACTCTTATGATGTTTAAGGCAGAGTTTGTGGGAATAAAAACTAAGATAGAGAAACAGTTCTTACTTAATCAAAAATATGTATCAGGTATTTCTCAAATTGGATGATTCTTAACAGTATGAAGATTAATAAAATATGGTTATTATCCCCAAAGAATATAGACTGATATTGTGTATTATATATGACAGTATTTCCAAGTGGAGCAGATTTTTAAAAAGATTTTATTTATTTATTTACTTGGTTAGTTAGTTCGTTATTTAGTTATTTAGAGAGACAGAGCATGTGAGAGCGGGGTAGTTGGGTGGGGCAAATGGAGAGGGAGAGAAAATTCCAGGCAGACTCCTAACCCAGTTGGGAGACCCATATGGAGCTTGATCCCGTGATCCTGGGATCATGACCCAAGGTGAAATCGAGTTGGAGGCTTAACCAACTGAACCACCCAGGCACCCCTGGACCAAGTCTTTTAACATTGAAGTAAGAGGACAGGGTTTAAAAAGAGCATATGTGTGGGGCGCCTGGGTGGCTCAGTTGGTTAAGCAACTGCCTTCGGCTCAGGTCATGATCCTGGAGACCCGGGATCAAGTCCCACATCAGGCTCCCTGCTCGGCAGGAAGCCTGCTTCTCCCTCTCTCACTCCCCCTGCTTGTGTTCCCTCTCTGGCTGTGTTTCTCTCTGTCAAATAAATAAAATCTTTAAAAAAAAAAAAAAAATAAAATAAAATAAAAAGAGCATATGTGAAAGTACTTTGCATTGTAGCTGATATATAAAGACACAGAAAGGGTTTTTATTTTATTTTTTTAAATTGAGCTATAATTGACATAGTATTTTATATTTGCTTGACTTATATTGATGTGATAAACCCATTTAGAGCAGGTCTCCCTGGGTTGATAACTATTGAGTACTTGAAGTTTTGAATATAATTTTAAACTCAGATTCAAGCTCCTTTTCATGTGACACTTTTTGCTTCAATTTTTTTTCTTCCTGTTCCTTTATCAGATGTATCTTGATTCTGTATTTTATCCCCTAGAGATGTCCTTATTTGTCCCCTAGAGATGTCCTTATGAGGAATGATACTGTGATTTCTAGCATCTTGAGACATAGGTTATTGATAATATGTGGTTAGCTACAAGGTCACTTTTTTGACAGCTCCATTTGACAAATAAAAACTTCTTTTGAATGAGTACTTTAATACAAGCAATATTTTCCAATGTCATAATAGTTTATTATTAAATATAGATTAGAAATGAGAACATAGAGCATATAATAAGAGATGGCAAACAATTTTTTTCTGTATTGCTGTTTCTGTATTTTTCTGTCACATTAAACCAGATTCAAACCTGTGTTTTCTTATTATTAAAGTAGGACAAGTTCATTAGAGACAAATTGGAAAATATGAACAATATAAGAAATACTTAGGTCTTCATGCCAAGCAGTAATTACTGTAAACATTTTAGAGTGTTCCTTTTATAACTTTATTTTCATAAATATATGTGTGTTTTGAAAAAAATTTTGAGTATAGTTGCCACACAGTGTTACATTAGTCTCAGGTATACAGCATAGTGATGCAACTTCTCTGGGTGTCATGCTGTGCTCAGAACAAGTGTAGCTACCGTCTCTCACCATACAACACTTATAATATCATTGACTGTATTCCCTGCGCCGTGCTTTTTATTCCCATAACTTATTCATTCCCTAACTGGAAGCCTGTATGTATATCTTCACTCATTTTGCCCAGCAACTCATCCCCTTCCCTCTAACAACCATTAATTTGTTCTCTGTGTTTATAGGTCTGATTCTGCTTTTTTGTGTGTTTGTTTATTCATTTGTTTTGTTTTTTAAATGGTATTCATCTTTCTCAGTCTGACTTATTTGACTTAGCATAATACCCTATAGGTCCATCCATATTGTGACAGATGGCAAGATCTTATCCTTTTTATGGCTGTGTAATATATGCATGTGTGTGTGTCTGTGTGTGTGTGGGGCGTACTAACTACATCTTCCTTATTCATTCATCTATTGGGGAAACTTAGATTGCTTCCATATCTTAGCTATTGTAAATAATGTTACAACAAACAGAGGGGTACATATATCTTTTGAAATTAGAGTCTCCATTTTCTTTGGGTAGATATCCACTAGTGGAATTATTGGATCATATGGTATTTCTATTTTTAATTTTTGGAGAAACCTCCATACTGTGTTCTGCAAAAGCTGTTAAAATTTCCATACCATCCAAAGCTATCTACAGCTTCGGTGCAATTCCTATCAAAATACCAACAGCATTTTTCACAGAACTAGAACAAATAATCCTAAAATTTATTTGTAATCACAAAAAAACCCAAATAGCCAAAGCAATCTTGAGAAAGTAAAACACAGCTGGGGATATCACAATTCCAGATTTCAAGATATATTATAAAGCTGTAGTAACCAAAACATTATGGTACTGGCACAAAAATAGACCCACAGATCAATGGAACAGAATAGAAAGTCCAGAAATAAACCCATGCTTATATGGTCAATTAATTTGTGACAAAGAAGGCAAGAATATACAATGGGGAAAAAGTCTCTTCCATAAATGATGTTGGGAAAATTGGACAGCTACATGCTAAAAACTGAAACTGGACCGTTTTCTAACATATACAGAAATAAATTCCAAATGTGCTACAGACCTAAATTTGAGATCTGAAACTATACAAATCCTAGAAGAGAGCATAGGCAGTAATTTCTCTGACATTGGCTGTAGCAACATTTTTCTAGATATGTCTCTTAAGGCAAGGGAAACAAAAGCAAAAATAAACTATTGGGACTGCATCAAACTAAAAAACTTTTTGCACAGTGAAGGAAACCATCAACAAAACAAAAAGCCAACCTCCTGAATGGGAAAAGATGTTTGCAGATGATATATCCATTAAGGGGCTAATATCCAAAATATATAGAGGACTTCGTATAACTCAACACCATAAAACCAAACAGTTTGATTAAAAAATGGGCAGAAGATCTGAATAAACATTTTTTTTCAAAGAAGACAAACAGATGGCCAACAAACACATGAAAAGATGCTCAACATTACTCATAATCAGGGAAATGCAAATCAAAACACAATGAGAGATAGCCATATAACTTCCAGAATGGCTAAAATCAGAAAGACCAGAAACAACAAGTATTGATGAGGACATGGAGAAAAAAGCTTTGTCTTAGTGGGAATATTATATGTATTTTTAAACCCAATTAAGCTCATATTGTGCATATACCTCTGCAGTATGCTTTTTCACTTACTATATCATGAACATTGTCCATGTCATTAAAAATTGTTTGGGAACTTTCTGTGATAGCAACATAATATTCTCTAATATGGCTGACTGTGCTACACTGTACCTATACATTTATATTTGGATACTTATATAATTTCTAATTATTACAAATCATACATGACACAATGATCACTGAAGTGATATAATCTTAGGTGGCACATATTTCTATAACACATGTTTTATTTTGCTTATTAAGCCAAGGCAGATAATTTTTTTTTCATGTGTAGAATAATCCTACTTTCTGGTGTTTCTTGATTCTGGTGTTTCTTGATTCTCCCTTGTACTCTCATCCTTTACTGAGGGGAGGTTTGTTTTTTTAAAAAAGATTTTATTTATTTTTTTGACAGAGAGATCACATTAGGCAGAGAGGCGGGTAGAGAGGGAGGAGGAAGCAGGCTCCCTGCTGAGCAGAGAGCCGGAGGACATGGGCCTAGATCCCAGGACCCTGAGATCGTGACCTGAGCCAAAGGCAGAGGCTTTAACCCACTGAGCCACCCAGACACCCTTGAAGGGAGTTTTTAAATTAAAAAAACAATCACTTTTTTAGAATTTGATCGAAATGTTTATTTATAAACTACAACAGATTAGAAGGTAAAATTACAATTCCTGATGCCAGCGATTTGTGATGGAAGTGCTTACAGACCTTTAAATATAACTTGGTAGGGAAGGGCGGAAGTGAAACAAGTTGTTACAGTTTGTTCCAGGAAGGGCACTTTGGATGAATGCCATCTACTTTTACAAAGATGTCTTGTGATTTTAGTTTTATCTGTTTCACTTAACCTTTCCCAAAGTGATTGCTGAAACAAATGTATGTAGTACAATAAAAGGCATTAACATAATTCTTTTTTCTCCAAGGTTGTTATTTGAATTTTAGTGAAAGTATTGAATCTGTACCTGATTTAATCATGCCAAATAATATGGATCAGGGAGACTCCGGGGTCAGTTCATCTAGCCAGCTGTCTTCCTGGTAGAAGTAACTACCTAGTGTTAGTATTTGTTGCAAAAATAGAATTCTAAAAACTTCTCCAGATATTTCAATGATTTAGAGTCCTCTGTTGAGAATAACAGCACTAATATCTGCAAATTTATTGACAATGAGTAAACACTCTTTGCCAGGCACTGTCTACTTACTGTATGTAGCTTTCCAGTCCTCACAAAATTGTGTTGGTCATGCATTGTTATTGTCCCCATTTTATAGACGGACTAAAGTTTAAGAAGGTTAATCATTGGGCAAGGTCATACGGCTAAGAGATACCCATTTGGGCTGCAGAACCAGTGCTATTCTGTACTGCACTTACAAGCTGTTAGAGAGTTCTTAGTCATGTAACACGTAACTGACTAAATGAGAAAATGTCTTAAATTCTATTAAACCATGTTCAGAAAACATAATGAATAAATTTAGTGTATGACTTAACTTATACCTTTTAAACATTACAGAATGAACTTATATATTGAAAGGTTGACTTTATTTTCTTTAAAAGGGGGACACAATTATTTAGGGGAAAAAAATTCTCCTTGTTTATTCTTCCTGGCTGGAGATCTTGGCAAATAGGAGTCAGTTGCTATTATTCTGACTTTGTCTGCTATGTGTACAGATATGGGCTGCCAGAGTCTCTGCCCCCACCTTTTATAAACACCATATTTAACTTGGAGGAGGAAAGGTTATTCTTGGCAACACTCATATGGCAAAAGTAGCAACTGCTGGGACCACCATGAGTATATGGACTTAAGCTAGAATTGTGAGAATATCTCTAGAATTGAGCATTATTACTGTCTCCAATGCAAGTCTTAATAAAGGAGAGAATTATTAATCAGTTTTCCAGGAAGCAGGAAAACTGCAAAATGAGATCTGTGTCCCATGTACATAAACGTGTCACCTATTGATACTTTGTGCTTATTATTACTGGAGTTATTGCCAAATATCATGAAAATCATTAGATAGCTAATAAGGACCTAATACTAAGATGACCAAAGCAGTGAAGAGACTTACTTTTTGAGAACAGTCTGCAACAGTGGATTCATGGGAGCAAAGATTTCATGGATGGGGCATCAATATGATGATGAAGTTCTTCACTGAGTCCTCAAATGTTAATTCAAGGATCTGTTTGAAATTCGAGAGACATATATTTATAAGTGAAATGTGCTGTTTTATGCATTGAAGGTAGTTTTTTAAGGAAATTTACTACAATGTTATTCTAGGAGGTGGTGCAAGCCAAAAAGAAAAATCGATAGGTTCACAAAAGCGTGTAGATTCATATATTGTTGACAGATATATAGTAAGCTAGTATGAGAAGTTAAGGATGTTCTTGCAGACATTCATTCAAGAAATTCTCTATGGCTGCTATCCTTTGAGATGGTAAAGCCACTTTGTAACCAATCCTGGGCTCCCTGGATGGAGCACGCATGGTTGAACCCCCCTATCCAGACCCCTCAATGTTTCTCAGATTCCCTGTGGTCATTGAGTTCCATCATATTTACCAATCTTTGGTGAAATAGAATCAAAATGAGCTTAGAAAAAGGAAATGAAATAAAAACAAGACCTCTAAAATGTAAGTCCCCATTTTCATTATTATTCTTGAACAGACTTAAAATTATTCTGGCAAATTTTCTGTGAAAGTTTCCAAAGGTTTTTGTTCAATTTCTGTTCTCATCTCAGATCATTAACAGTAAGTTCATGGCCCAGTGCTGGTCCATGGCCTATATTTTGAGGAGTACTGTTCTAAATTTATGTACAAACAAAATCTTGTTTTCTCATGTTAGCATCCCTTTCTGTCTTTATTTTTTCCTGCACTTGCGTGTCTTCCTATTATACTCACTTTTTTCTTCTTTTAAAATGCATTGATCAGGGCGCCTGGGTGGCTCAGTTGGTTAAGTGACTGCCTTCAGCTCAGGTCATGATCCTGGAGACCCGGGATCGAGCCCCACATCAGGCTCCCTGCTCAGCGGGAAGCCTGCTTCTCCCTCTCTCACTCCCCCTGCTTGTGTTCCCTCTCTGGCTGTGTTTCTCTCTGTCAAATAAATAAAATCTTTAAAAAAAAAATGCATTGATCATAATCATCATGAGAATTGTTAGTGTAGGGGACTCCGTAAAGGTACAAAGATGCATGTCTAATTTTTATCATCTAATAAAACACATTTGCGAAATCGAATGTGTCATTCACACATACATGTATGCTCATGTATGATCTAATTAGATATTGAGATTATAGACAATTTCTTAATGTGGAGTTCTAGTACTGGCTGTATCAGAATTAGTGGGGCAGCTTTCTAAGACCCATCCAATCAGAATTTCTGCTGTTTGCTCTATGGAGTCTGAATTTTAAACATAAGTCCTCAAATGCTTCTAATGTACAATGAAATTGGAGAACTATTCTTTCAGTGTTTGGGAATCTATGTGATTATTTGATTCTACATCATGCCCTGTGGTAATAAATGATAAATCCTGAAAATGCTCCCTGTGTGGATATAGGGGAGTCTCTACATATGTACTTTTAGCAGAGAATCTTCAGGATATATTATTGAGTTCATTGCTATCTTAGTCATATACATAGCATAATTGGAAAAAAGTAGTTTTCTCATTTTACGACAGAAACAACACATGAGTACAAACAAAATAATTTTATATCCTTCTTTATTGGCTTCATTTTATTTTCAGAGTGTTACATGCCTAAAATCTATTCTTAAATTCACCCTGCTTTACAATATAATTTTATTTGGAATAATAAATAGCGTAGCTGCTGAACCCATTAGCCATATATTTAAACAGTTGTTATGAATTCAGTGATTGAGGTGGGATAAACCGCCTTAATATTTCGTTAACAGTGCATTAACATAGGATTAATACAAAATTCACTGGTAAGTAAAAATATATTCGTAGGTATTTATACAAATTCACCCATGAGAAATACATCCTTCAAGCTTCCAGATACAGGCCAATCAAATAAAGGGAAGCCATGATACCTGGTTCTTTAATTCTGTTTTGGAAATTACTGAAAGAACAAAAACCACATTTATTCTTATTTCTGTATGCCTTTCATGTGTTTGCCACGTCACATTTGCTTGTGTGTATTGGGGTTTTAGAAAAATGAGGGTCATTTATTCTTGTTTATGAAAGCAGTGAATCACAATCCTGATGTTTTGGCTTGAGTGGACATCGGTAAACAGATTTTCTTATCCCCCTAAGATGAGAAAATCAGTCTTTTGGGAACATTACTGTCTTCCAAAGCATAATGATAGTTTCCCAGATAAAAGTACAGAACCCTAAGAAAATATGCCCATACTTACTCTTATTGAAATCAGATTTCTTCAGAAATGTTGCTGTTGTGAAACTGAGCAGGCTTCTAGAAAATCTTCCTCTTCACCTTTGAGTCTTGCAATTGTGTACCTTGGATCATCAAGTCACCTGACCTCCCTGAGCTCACTTCCCTTATCTTAGGGATAATAGCAGCTCTCAGAATTGCTGTGAGAATTCTATCAGTTAATGATTTTATATCAGGCATAGTTCTTGTCACTTGATAAATGGTTAGTTGTTAGTTGTTTTGGGAGGGAGTTGTATAATAGTGGGCAATGTGTGGTACGCTTTGATGTAATGCAGACCCTTGATTTGAAATTCAGCTAGTTCTTTGCCCTGGGATTTAGCTACATGTGAGCAAGTTATTCAGCCTCTCTGTCCCTCAGTTTTCTTAGTTTGTGAAATGGCGATTGCCACGACTAGACCAGAAGCTTACTCTGAGGACTGAATGAAGGAGTGTGTATACACACTCCGTGCCTGGCGTGTGGTAGGTTCGTAGTAGGTAATAGATGATAGCCTTTATTATTTGTATTTAATTTGATTACATACCATTTTCTAAGCTAAAATTTAAAAGCCATGTGTTTCACATGGATGTGTCAACTGACTTTTGTTTGAGGTTCAAGGGCTCTTTTAGCAGTTGTCCTATTTGAACAGAGTTTCAAAACGTTCTTGGATTTATACACAGACCGATGTGTATTTCCATTGGAAGATTTGGCGGATCCAAAAACAAAGCGATGAGGAGACAAGCATTCATCTGGTGGTTGAATGAGCACAATGTCAGAAGCAAAAGCTTCCAGTAAAAGTTGTAGCACACAGGCAGACACTCGCTGCAGGACTTAAATAATGCATATGAGTGATGTCAGACTCGGAGGCATGCAAAATGCAAAAACACCAAGGAAATTCATGATGGGCTTTTCAGGAAGAAGTCATTCCTTCCTGACATGCTAATCTTGATTCTGTTTTGTGTTTTTCCTGCCAGCGTAAAGGTAATGGAAGAGATGCTGCTGATCTTTTCCATTGCGAATTTGTATCATCTCAGAATTGTGTCTTTGCTCTTCTTTGCCTTACTCTTTTTTTGGTGGGGGGAACTTACTAATTCTTTTTTTTTAAATTTTAACATTTTTTATATAAATATAGTTGATATACAATATTATATTAGTTTTAGGCGTACCCCATAGTGATTCAGCTTCTCACAAGTGTAGCTACCATCTGTCACCATCTGTATAGTCAGAGTGTCACTGACTATATTCCCTATGCTCTGCCTTTTATTCCCATGACTTACTCATTCTGTGAGCTTTTGGGAATAAGCTGCTTTAGTTAAGTGATGTCTTTAGTGTTCTGTGATTAGTCTGTTCTGCATCCACAGAGCATAGTTTCACCCATGAGCGCCCTTGCTAGATTAATGACTTTGAATGTTGACCAACTGTGGTACCAGTTGGCTTTCAGAAGGAGATCTTATAGAGAAGAGATAAAGGGACAATTTCCATTTCTTTACTCTTAAGTTTCCCTTTCTCTCACTCTACACTGATGCTTAAAATTTCTAGTCTTTCTTCCTTCACTGGCCTCATCTCTCCCTTTACCCTCGGTGCTCTAGTCACACTAATCTTCATTTAGTCCTTGAAAGTGCCACTATGCTTCCCACCCCAGAGCATCTGTACAGCTCTTCTGTCTGCAGTGTTCTCTCTTTTCTGTTTCCTCCTCTCCTTCCCCATCCTTCAGAGCTTAGTTCCCACGTTAATTCCTTGAGGGAGATTTCTCTTATTCTCTGGCCTGGGTCATGCCAGCAACTCACCTCTTCTCTTAAGACCTTCTCTTTTTCCTTTGTAGCTTGTATCGTAATAGTAACCAAAGAATTCATTTTGTATTTGTTATTTAGTGTTTCTCCCTCTCTCTAAAATAGAAACTCTGGAAGAAAAAGCAGGGGCTGTGTTTGTCTTGTTCCGAACTACCCCCCAGTGCCTGGCATTGTATGCTATATATCATAGCAAGTGAAAATGCTAAGATGTTATATGGATGCAAATTTTGTATTGATGTGCTTCCCATTTTATTTGTTGTTGTTGATTTTTGAGGTCTCTCTTCACACAGGGAAGCAGGGAAGTGGTTTGGAGAAAAGGATAGCATATATAAATTTCGAGGTCTGAGACTATGCTCTTCTGGCTCTACCTTCTCAATGCAATAGTCTACTGTGATTGAAGAGGTACTGACCTCCCTGTGTTTAAGAAAGACCATCTCTGTGAAAAGATACACATATGTGATGGCCTTATATCTAAGTTCTAACAGCTTCTAACTTCCCTTGGTCCCCTTTATAAGTGTCTTGATCAACTTGGAAATCTAGTTCCCTTCTGACAATGACTTGTGCTTTGGGGACATAAGTTTCCTTTACATAGGACAATAGCCTGTATGACACATGTGAACATCAGTGACACATGAATGGGCCAGAACCTAGAGTTCAGTTGAAGAGGCCTATCTGGTGAATGGTACAATATTTGGAAGGTAAAGAATCATGGCTTTGGGATCCAGAGTGATGGGAGCATCAGGCAAGCTTCTCCTCAGCCTCATGGAGAATTTGTTGGTCCATAGCTGGGAAAGACACAAGCGTTCAAGATTATACACTTTTGACTAGAGATGCTGACATTGTTGAGAAGTCTTTCATTCATAGGCTGTACCCACTTTTGATGCCAGTAAAAGGAAATGAATCCATCTTTTCTAGACTTCTTTATCCTAACTTCCTTTTGGTGACTGAGTCAAATGCATGAGGTGACTGCCTTTTTCGGAGTGTTATCTGAGAAAGGCAGCGTACAGTAAAAGAGCTCAGGTTTGGATGCCATTCAGATCCGACCTGAAATCCCAGCTGCTTGTTATCACTTCTTCTCTGTAAACCTTGGCTTCCTCATCTGTACGGGAAGCCTGATAACATTACCAACCTCAGCCCTGGAGCACAGTGCTATTCACTATCTCAAAGCCATCTATGGTGTGTCCCTGGTACACTGTAGGTATTCTGCACACACTTGTTCTTACTGCTCTTTTCTGGCACACACCCAAGAATCCATGGTGGTTTGTTCTAAGCTTGGGCAGAGTTTACACGTCAGAAGAGGCCTGTGGTATTTCTGGAGTGCCAGGCTTGCTATGTCCACGTAGTCTGTTGTAGAACCAGCCCCAAGTTCCGTGGCCCCTTGAAGCTAAATTTATGGCAAACTATGTCTGGATTAAGGAAATGGTAGAGAGAAAATTGTATCCACTAAATGTGGCACAGAGTTTAAGTCTGGTCTGTATCATCTCTTCACAACAAAACATGTGACCAATGAGGATATTTTATCTTGCTTTCCTGGAAGTTTGCTGGAAAGATATGGTCTTGCAGCCTTTGATTGCATCCACCCATTCAACTAACACTTAGTAATTGCTACAACCGCTCTGGGTGGGCCAGCTTCAGGAGGCCCCTTTTCCATTAAAGAACAGTGCATCTCATCTGGAAATTCTTCGACCATAGCCTCTACCTTGGATAAGACAAGAGCACAGCTAGACTGAGGTTTTGCATCCATTTTTGCATAAAAGATGACATCTGAGGGATTCCTGGGTGGCTCAGTCAGTTGGGGGTCTGCCTTTGGCTGAGGTCATGAGGGATTGAGTCCCCTATCAGGCTCCTTTCTTAGCAGGGAGCCTGCTTCTCCCTCTGCCTGCCACTCCCCCTGCTTATCTCTCTCTCTCTCTCTGACAAAAAAATACATAAAAATTTTTAAAAAATGACATCTGAGGATAGCTTCAGGCTTGATAACCACAGTTTTGGATTTTCATTAAAGCTAATGTTTCAAAAAGTTTTAGTTGATTTTCACAGTTTGAAATCACAAGTCCACAAATTTTATTCTGGATTAGTTAGAATGCTGTCAGCCTCTTTCAATAACTAAATGACTGCTCTGTCTGATTAATCATAGTAGTAAATAAGAGTTTCCAGATGATGACCATTGTATTATTAGTAAATCAGACAGAAAACTCCTTTTTCTGTGAAAACAGTTTGTTGACATCAGCTCACTCTGCATGAGAGAGAGAGAGAGAGAGAGGGAGAGAGTGTGTGTGTCTGTGTGTGTGTGTGTGTACACATAACTCATTCTTTGGAATTTTCCCAATGGAAAAAAGCAAAGGAAGGAAGCCGAGGGGAGGATGGGGCAATTGCATCCTGTACCCTTTACAGGGTGTGGCCACGACTGCTTTAGCCTAAGGGACACTAATAGGTTGTGTTTTTTCATTTAGGATGCCTGATAGTCTTGAGGAAAAGTAGGAGTGGCTCTCAGTGTTTACTTAGCTGGGCAGGAGGCTCCTAGGAAAGGTCTGCTCAGATCCCGCTTCGGATTCCCTTTCTAGAACTTGGGAAAGAGGAAGAGAGGCAGGAACATCAGGGAGGTAGACCCGCAGAGCTCTCAAAGCCACGTTGGGACTCCAGACCCGCCTGACTTCAGTTCTGGTCACTTCTATGAATGAAGTCGCCAAGTGGGTAGGCCAGGGACATGATTTTAAGGAGGATGGAGCATGTTTCTTCTTGCTGCTTCCTAAGTCTGGTTTGAAAGGATGATGGATTCAACCCTGGCAAAGGCAGAGAGAAACTCTTTGGGATTATATGAGGTAAGATATTAGAAAGTTCTGTGAAATGAGTTCTACACTCACCTGATTTCTGAGTCCATTGGTTTGGGATTTAGAGTTCTCTCTCCCTTTCTCTTCGAAACATTCTTAAATGTGGTCCCCTCCGAGCTTGATTAGGACAGTTATTAACAAACTATGTTTGTTAAATGCTTATCACATTTAATTATTGGACAACTCGATGTCATCAGCGCTAGGATTAAAACATTTACAACTTTTACAAGGGGCACCTGGGTGGCTTTGGCTCCGGTCATGATCCCAGGGTCTTGGGATTGAGCCCAGTGGCAGCGGGGAGTCTGCTTCTCCCTCTCTCTCTCTGTCCATCCACTCATGTTCTCTCTCATTTCTTCTGCTCTCTATCTCTTTCTCTCTCTCTCTCTGTCAAATAAATAAAAATCTTTAAAAAATTTAAAACTTTTACAAATAAATATGTAGCCCCTTTGCTGATTTTTTAGAGGGCCCCTGATTTCAAATGAAGTGCTTTACTGTAATGTTCAGTACAGGTCCTACCTATAATAATATTTCTTAAAATGTCATTTGAGTCTAAATAGATTTTATCACCAGTTATCTGCCTCTGGATAATAATTTTTTTTTGTTAGATTTTAAAGCTCTTCTCTCATGAATGTTATAGCCGATTTATTTGTAATGTAATGTTTATATGAACGAGTATTCATAGACCTTCACATTTTAGAAACTGTTGACCTAACAAGAGTCTTACAACAAAACTTTAATTTGAGAATAAAAATCATGTTTTTGTTAAGATTTTCTTGTGGCAGTTGTAGTATACTGGCCTGGCTTTCTACAGACCTTTGAAATCTGCTCTACGTGTTTAAAAGACAGGATGAATCCAGGGCAAAATTTCAGTTCTGTTCTAATCCTTTTTCAGTGAACAAATTTACTTTTTGGCTACAAAATGCCAATCAGTGGTTCTCAGTGGGGGTGGGTATGTTATTTTATTTATTTGTTTATTTTTGTCACATAGCCTGCAACTGGCATTTAGTGTCCAAAAGCTAAGGATGCTACCATTGCTACAATGTATTGAACAGACCCAGTAGTGCCCTCATTTGGAAACATATGTAAATGCTTAGTTTAATGAAAAGTAAGTTAATGGTTTAGTAAGGATTCAGGTGAGCAGGGTAATCGCTGGGGAAGTGGTTCATCTTCTGATCGAGCCATTATGGGCAAAGTAGGCACATCTGCAAAATTATTCTTTAGTATTACTAGCAATGAATATTCCAGAAAGATTGCTCTCACATACTTCCAACTAATATTTTCAAATTGAATGGCTCCAGTAAGTATATGGTTCACTTAAGTAAGGGTAACCTCCTTTAAATCAAGTTAGCCATTATAGTTCCTGATTCTTATTCTGTGAGCTCACTAAGATCAACGGTGTGATTTACCTCTAACCGAAAGATGCTTTTGTGCTGAACTTTATGTTTTATAATGGTTGTGCATTTCTCACAATCTGCAGCTATTAGGTTCCTGTAAAAGTAACATCCTGAAGGATGTGGAAATTGCTTTTAAACTTCCCTTAGTATTAAAAAGATTATCTTTGAGTGAGAGCTTAGTATATGTTTAGTATTTAAAAAATGGTCAGAAGAAAGAGGGATGTCTCATCAAAACCTCATTGTCATTCCTGGCAACTTTTTTTTTTTAAGGATTTTATTTATTTATTTGACAGAGAGAAACACAGCCAGAGAGGGAACACAAGCAGAGGGAGTGAGAAAGGGAGAAGCAGGCTTCCCACCGAGCAGGAAACCCGATGTGGGGCTCGATCCCGGGTCTCCAGGATCATGACCTGAGCCGAAAGCAGTGGCTTAACCAGCTGAGCCACCCAGGCGCCCCACCTGGCAACTTTTTAACGCACATAGTGCCACAACAGAGATTCCCAGTTAAATGTTGTATTCACAGTGCAAGTTACACTGTGTAGGGAGATGAGAGCCTCTCTGCATCTTCTTTATTAGGCTGAGCTTAAAGATCATTGACAGAATTTTAGGCTTTGAGTGACCTTCACTCAAGAACTGCGCAGATCTCCTCTATGTGAGAGACTGTTCTCTGTGTGATAGCATAATGACTGTCATTGTACGTATGGACGGCACTTCTACTCTGCTCGTTTGGCGTCCAGGTTAAGAAAGAAAGCGTCTTCAAAAGCATATGGATTAGCATGCTTTTGTTTTAATTTATATATATTTATGAGAAATGAGAGTAACATGAATTTAAAAGAAATTTAAAAAGTGAAAACTAAGGAAATGAGGTTGAGGAACTGTGTTTTTGAGTATTAAAAGAAAAACATAACTTTCTTAGAAAGAAGGAAGAAATGGATTAAAAAAATTTAAACCGCACACATGTAGCTCCTACTATGTGCCAGGTTCAAAGATTGTACCCAGTACTCCTCCCAGCTTTTGGAGCTAGATGCTGTTATCATTTGGTAGATTAAAAAAAAGTGGAGTCTAGACAGTTTTAAGACTTGTACAAGGTTATGGATCCAGTCAGTGAGAGAGATGGACTTTAAATTCAGGTGCGCTGTTTCTCAAAGTTCTGGGATCTTGCCATCACCTAATAGCTGCTGCCTGGCAATGTTATTGTCAAGTGGTGTAGGACCCTCTTGGTACCTGTGATCAATGATCTGTGCCTAAAAACATAAAGCATACTTCTGTTGGTGAATAGAAGGCCCATGTGGATTGAACGGCAGTGATATAGTAAATTTGTTGCATTAAGCGTTTTATTGAGTTATTAAGTGACGAAGAGTCGGAGCTTTCTGTTTTGACTGATGAAGGTTGGGTGTGGGAAAGTTGGACTTTCGGGAGTTGTTTATAAAGAGAGGGACAGGAAGAGCATGGTGGGCTTAGAGAGTGAACTTCAGGCTGGTGGTTGGACTTGGAGAGAGCTTAGAGGTGGATGAGTCACCCCGCAGGGTCGTTGGACTGGAGAGTCTGGAATTGATCCACAGCCTTTTGCACTAAGGCTGCTATTTATAGCTGCAGCAGCTCTGTCCGACAGGAAAGATGGAGACAGGAGAGGAAGGTCAAGTTTAGGTTGTGGCTTCAGCACTTGGTGCTGGGCCTGTGTATGAAGAAGCATTGTGGGCTGTCCTGTCTTGCTCTTCGATAGTCCGCTCTGGACATGGCAGCCAGAAGGATTTTTTTAAAAAAATGTGGATCATGTTACTTTCCTGCTCCAAGTCTTCCAGTGACCTTCCATTGTCCTCAGCATGGAATCCAAACTCTCTACAGGGCTCTAGATAGAAGGTGTGGTATGGCATCACGGAGCGTGGTCTCTGGGCTCACTCTGCACATACTAGCTTTGGGATCTGGGACAGATTTCCTAATTTCTCTGTGCCTTAGTTCCCATCATTAAGTATCTGATAGTGGTGCCTCCCTCAAAGGATTGTTAGAGGTGTCAATGAATCGAAAAAGACAGAGAAATAGAACAGTGCTTGGCATATAAGCCATCTCTGAAATGCTCTTTACTATCTGGTATTTTGGGCCATGACTGAAACTCTTAGGAGGTATTTGCCAAAATGAGTTCAAGTGTTGCTTCTCACCGATCTGTTGGTGGTTTCCTCCCTTGTCAAAACAGGTGTTTAATCGAGTAGCTTGGGAGAAAATATTTTATGTAGGAATTTGCTTAGCAGCCCATCCTGCCTCTGCTGGATATTCGGCTGGAGTTGTGAATGTTCAGGAGGTCCCCTCCAGGTTGGGGCTTTCTTAGGATGTGGCTCTAAGTCACCCAGTGTGGATCTAGTGAAAGATTTCCTATTCTCTAGGTTGGGCTCCACCACCTTGTCGATGGCCTGCTACAGAGGAGATAACCAGAAGACATTGCTCTCATACTGGGGGATGCATGGCCTTGAATCAGCATGTCTGCACCTTTCCACCCTGCTTGTGCAGTGACGTGCATGCCTTCCCCGGGCACACTTACCCCAGGGCTAGACCCTGCCGCCTGGCCATCAGCTTTTCTCTACCACTTGCTTTTTTTGTCCTGTAATGTACTGTGCCTTTCTCTCCCATCTCTGGCCCATTACAATCAGCGGTTCTTTCCGGTATCTATAGGAAAATAGCTATTCAAGTGAGAAGCCATAGTCATTAGTGGGTTCATCTCAGCTGGTGGTGTGGTATTGGGGTTGTACTCTCCAGGAACATCTCACATGCTCTTTTTTTCAACAACAGGGAGCATTGGTGTCAGGATTGGACATCTAGGGAGATGAGGTTAAAACTAATGTCATGTTTGCAAATTCATGAGGAAGGTCATGAATGAATTTTCATAGCACTTCCTAAGATTGGTATTCTGTGTGGCGCAGTCTGTGGTAAAGACTGACTCTTCCCTCGCAAATGTAGTTCAGATCCCCAGGCCATTGTTGGAGTTTCCCTGTCCCACTGTAGCAGGATTCCTTCACCTGCCTGGCACATACTTGAAGAGAATTTGCAGAAATTTTTAGAAAGTTGTTAAAAACAGTCACACAGTCCCTGTGAAGTTGTGCTCTTTGCCTAGATCTACAATGATACTTTTGATTCAGATTGTAGTTTAGTATATTGCTCTCAAATCCAAAATCCCGGGGTGTCTAATTTTCTAGTACAGCTGGAATAAACCAGGCCCCTGTATGATCCAATCTTAAGACATAGTTACATTCAATTTGTATCCAAAAGATAATTTAAAACAACTTTAATGTTTATGCCATTTGTGAGAAAATGTGGGCAAAAGAAAATTTGCAAGCATCATTTTTCATCTCTCTGGCATAATCTGTCACATGGCATCTTTCTGAAAAAATTCCTCATCTTATCTCCCCTCAGTTGACTGATAGAAGAGTGAAGGCTTTGAATATATATATTTATCTATATTTGTTTCTATTTTATCTCTATCACTCTGTGGAGACTTTGGAAATATTAAGAGACACAGAAACATTGGCGAATCCAAATTATGTTTGGATATGTTTGTGATGTCTGGTCATGTCTCCTAAAATATTCTCTTATTATCTTAAAAGCTATCTATTCAGAGGATGTTTTCTAGAATCCAAAAATCCTGTACAAGAAAAACAGTCTTTTAAAGGTAATTTTCATAGCGATCTCTGCATATGAAATATTATGGGGAAGGAAGAGTTTTTAAAAAATTAAGTCCTTCTGCTTACATTATTTTACATTTTTGTGGCATCTTAGGAATGAATTCATTATTTTAAATACTCTTTACAATCATGTTGTAGGGTAATATAATTAATCGTATTTTTCCAAAGATGAAAAAGATAACCAGGCAACAGCACTGGTTCTTACCACTGAATTCAGCTCTAAATATGGCCACTTGTTTATTACTTCTGATGACAATTCGTAGAACTAAAAAATGAGCCTCCGTGGTAAAGCAATATGTCTGAATAACAGTGAAGCAAAGGAGTGCCTGAGATACTTAAATGACTGTCTTACATGTGTAGATCTCTCAAAGAATGTCTCTGTGTGTGCCTCCCAAAGATACATCAAACCTGATAAATCCAGAGCCATATAAACTATACACAGTCACAGGGGGTGCTGATTATTCCCCTGAACATTTTCCTCTGTTCCTCTTTCACACTGTAGAAAGTGTGCACAGCCTGGTCATGGCACTCTTGACATTGCACTGTGCATTCTGTGCCAGTCTTCCCAGCACACTGTGAACTCCTGATGGCAGGAAATGGGTGTTCCCTCTCTTCTGTAGTAGGCAGTCAGTACATGCTTTTCAATGAATGAATGAATGAATGGACAAGCTAACAAATGAGAGGGACAAATATCAGCAATGAACAGCATCCAAAGCATTGCTGGGATTACTCAGTATACCTGGAAATAACCACAGAACAGTTTTTCCGTGGGTGGCCTTTATAGTAGTATCTCTGTTGGAATCAGCCCCATGGGGTGTTTGCTGAAATTCAGATGCCTGTGTCCTAATTCAAACCTGTTGGACCAAAATCTCTGGAAGAACAGCCTGGGAATCTGCGTTTGAAAGTCTTCAGGATATTCATAGTGAGCAATGGAGTTGGACAGTCATTGCTGTGGAGGATCAATTAGGTAAAGGGAGGAGTGGCCAGTGATGATTTGTTTCCTAGTGAGTGTGTCCGACATATTGGTAAGTTTGTTTATATAGAGATTTTTTTTTAAGTCCCCAACATGTTCCTCCTTAAGATAATGTGATTTTAATTAAGGAAAGGGGTCCTGCTTCTGACCTTTTTTTTTTTTTTTAAAGATTTTATTTATTTACTTGACAGAGAGATCGCAAGTAGGCAGAGAAAGAGGGGGAAGCAAGCTCCCTGCCGAGCAGAGAGGCCGACACGGGCCTCAATCCCAGGACCCTGAGATCATGACCTGAGCCGAAAGCAGAGGCTTATCCCTCTGAACCACCCAAGTGCCCCTTGTTTCTGACCTTTAATTAGATCTGAGAAAATTGTCTGAGCCACTAACTACTCTGTAGTTAAGAGATTTGTGTGTGGTGTCATCTTCTATCTCTATGCCTTTGTTTTCTGAGTCCAAACACTTTATTTATTTCTCCCTTAGAGAAACAGACTTAACAGAATTAATTCCAGTATTAATAATAGAATAAATGGAAATAGCTCCAGAGAGTGAAAAAAAACACTAAATGAAATCACTTTGCAAAAGTATCATGGGCTACTAAAATAGGCAGGAAGGAAGATTTTCAAGTTCTTTTGATCATGTTCCCATAATATTCATAAACAGGTATAAAATCATATTGAAAGGATTTTTAGGGCTTTTTTTGTGTGCATACTTTGCTTTTCTATATAGAGAAAATGTACTGCCAACCAGACTTGTAAGAGAATAAAGAAGACATATGAGTGGACAAGCTTTATATAAACCACACCAAACAAAATTAGATTTAAAAAAGGTGTTTAAGTACATGAATTAAACATTTTCAGTGTTTCTTTTTTTTAATTATATTCCAACTTGAAAGTTACTCAAGTATCTAGAATATGCGCTTCTAGAAAATAAGACCATTTCTTCTTCTTCTTTTTTTTTTAAGATTTTATTTATTTATTTGACAGAGAGAGAGAGAGAGAATGAGAGAGGGCACTAGCAGGGGGAGTGGCAGAGGGAAAGGGGAAAGAAGCACGCTCCCAGCTGAGCAAGGAGCCTGATTGAGGCCTCGATCCCAGGACCCTGAGATCATGACCTGAGCCAAAGGCAGATGCTTAACTGGCGGATCCACCCAGGTGTCCCCAAAATAAGACTACTTTAGTTGGAAAACAGATACTTTAATCTCAGTCGGAAGAGAAATAGGAATGAGAATGCATGGAAGTTGACATGTTTTTAGGTTGAAAGGAAGAAACTAAAACTTAAGGTGAGAGAAAGTGTTCGGTAGAGGGGATCAAATCAAAGACTCCTCTATAATGGGGTAGAACCCTGGGCTAGAAGGCAAGGGGTAGGTAGGGATACAGAAAAGGTGGTATTGGGGGGATGAGGCCTAATGTTCTACATGTTTTGAATGGTACCCTGCTCCAAATCAGAGCGTGGAAATTAGCTATGGCATGTGAGGACAGTGGGACAGATTTGAATAGTTGTTAAGAGAAATGGGGAAAGGAAGTAGCCAAGTATTAATGCAACAACTGATAATTGGTTTTAAAAGCCAACAACGTTTCTTTGCTCTTTCACAATGTTTTTTCAGTGGAGGAAGAAATAGATTTATAATTATGTCTACATTATAGTTGTAGGGGATTTAATATCCTTTCTTTGGTATGCCATTTTATACTCAGTTATTTTTCTTCTTTGGAATTGGGGCATTTAAAAAAGACCAAATCACCTAATATACATGTTAGATGAGGGGAAAGAAAAACCACTCATACAATCTGGGAAAAAAAAATTCTGTCCTCAGATATTCATGAAAAACAGATCTCAGTGTAGAAATGCTGTCACAGAAACAGTGTTCTGGGTTTGGACTAGAACTGACTGCAACCTAAACAAAGGTGTTAACCTACTTAAAGGAGAAAATTTTACTCTGAGGGACCAATTAAAATTGGTCTTGAAATAAAGGAAAGGAGTGAGTCATATTCACTATTCTTTATATGGTGTGACCAAGGCTGGCCAGAGCTGTGCTAGTTAACAGCAGTAAGAGCTGTAGTTGTGGAGGAGGTTGTGATAATTATATCACAATAATGTGTACTCTGTGCTCCTAAGCTGGCTTATTTATATGGACTTGATATTTTCAATGAAGTGTTGCTGCCACTCATAGGCAGAGGGTCTTGTCTCTGTTGGAGATAATGAATTATTAGAAACATCATTTCATGATAGAAAACTTTCAATCTAGAATAACCAGAATATTAATCTACTTGGGTATCTGCTATGTGATAGACACCATGCTTGGTGGGGAATAAGATGTCCATGGAGGGCGCCTGGGTGGCTCAGAGGGTTAAAGCCTATGCCTTTGGCTCAGGTCATGATCTCAGGGTCCTGGGATAGAGGCCCACATCTGGCTCTCTGCTCAGCAGGGAGCCTGTCTTCCTCCTCTTTCTCTGCCTGTCTCTCTGCCTACTTGTGATATCTCTCTCTGTCAAATAAATAAATTCTTAAAAAAAAAAAAAGCTCTTCTCCATGGAGATTTACAGGGTGGGTCTCCTGCTATGATTTTTAATCAGAACGGCTCCATCAAACTTCTGCTATGGGTTTGCTCATCCTAATTCTGACCCATTTCTCATCTTTATGGGACACTTGAATTCCATCTGAGCCGGAATACCCATAGTATATTTTCAATTTTTTGCTTCAACTCGTCTTTTTTTTTAATATCATAAATTTAACCAAAGGGAGTTGTCTACATGACCTATGAATCAGTGAGGGGAATTAAAGTTAACGATATATGGCTTATCCCAACCCACAGGAGCTGGTGGGAGCATTGAATGCACAACTCTACATCTTTTTCTTGGTAATGTCTCTTAAAAACAAGCACCCATCACTGTTCTCCATTAATTCCTATTTATTTCTGTGATGGGGCAGAATTTCTACCTTGAAGTCCATGTGGCTGGCAAAGAAAGAGTTTCTTAGTGACCCTTCCAGGGAGAAAAGATGCCAACATGGGTTCTCTGTCAGAGTTCTTTTCCAGAATGCATGTAAGAGATGCGTGGAGCCTCAGGCTCACTTCTGTCAGAAGCATATCCTTTGTTTGGTTTACCTGATGGCTTTGGGAGAAAAGGTTAATAAAACCGGACGTGCAAACCTCTTACAGCAAGGTCACATTAACACATGGAGGTTTATTTCCACTGCTTTGTATCACTGTGATCCTGGTGCTTGTTCCTTAAAACAAGATGGAATGCTGCCTTATCTTATCTGAGACTTGAAGAGGAAAATTTGCTGTGTGCTTAGCCATGTTTTAAAAATAAAAAGCATTTTGAATGGCTGGATACCTTCTAGTCCCTGTGCCTATATTCTGTTCCTTGCAGGGTCTAGATTTTTGTGCCTTGCAAGTAACCATTAGCTGAAAAAAGTATATTTTTTTGCAAAAACAGAAGAGTCTCTCTCTCTCCACCCAAGCAGCTCTGCCCACTAAACTATCCTTTAGATGGGTAGCAAGTATCTTTGTGGTCTAGACCAAAGCAGTGGTGTAGTCGTGTAGTCGTGGGGATTCTAGGTCAAGTCAGGCCTGGTGAGTCTAAATGATTGATCGATTTTTAGAGTGGTAGGTATATCTTAGGAATTGTGTTAAGGTGCGGGTAACATAACCCAACCACAGGGGCTTAACCAGATAGCAATTTATTGTTGCTAGGTAGCAAGAAGCCTGAAAGCAGGTAGTTCAGGGCTGAAGGACTCATCATGGTTACTTCTGGCTTCTTGCTCTGCCATCCTTAGCATGTGGCTTCCATCCAAGAAAAAGGGGGAGGGAAAAGCAAAAAAGATTATTGAGTCTGCCCTTTATAACTCAGGAAAACAATAGCTTTCCCGGAAGTCCCACCCAGTACACTTCCATTGCCATCTCGCTGGCCAGAGCTATGCCACATGCCAGCGTTAGCTGCAAGGCATTCTGGAGAGGTGATTGTTTTAACTGGGAACATTGTTGCCTTGGATAAAATTGGGGTTCATCTGGCAGGAGGGAAGCTCAGTGGATGGGCAGTAATCAGGATCTGCCCTGAGAAGCCCCATGACTTTTCTCACAACCAAGTTTAAGTGAGTGCCTGTTAAATATCGACATTGGTGTGCTCTTTTCTGAGATGACATGGGTGGCTGGCCTCGCGCTGTCTGTTTAGGGAGGATGGGATGGCTGTGCTCCCTCTGAGATGACATGGGGTGGCTGTCCTTGCGCTGTGTTTAGGGAGGACGTGATGGCGTGAGTATGTTATGCTTTTCCATTCTTATAAAGAACAGTGGCTCCTTCTTGGTCTTTCACAAAAAGAATTTTTTTTTTTTTAAGATTTTATTTATTTGACAGAGAGAAACACAACCAGAGAGGGAACACAAGCAGGGGGAGTGAGAGGGAGATGCAGGCTTCCCGCCGAGCAGGGAGCCTGATGTGGGGCTAGATCCCAGGTCTCCGGGACCATGACCTGAGCCGAAGGCAGTCTCTTAACCAACTGAGCCACCCAGGTGCCCCACAAAAAGTATTTTTGACTTACAGTGTGCTGAATGCAAATGGCAGGGAGGACCATTCCTCCCAGAGTGTTTTGGCTTATGCAAATGATGAAAATAGTGGGCTCCCAACACAATTGCAGACAGAAACCTCTCAGGGCTGGATTATCTGACCCCTCACTCTGGTCCACTTTCTATTTCTTTCATGATCCAGAAGCATGGAAAAATAAAGGGTTGTGTGTGTGTGTTTCTTCTCAGGATGATTCCCTCGAGCTTGGGACCTTTTCTCCATCTTTCCTTTTTTCAGTGTTGCTCTTACTTTATGTCTAGTTTATCCCAGCTCTCAGTTAAAGCGTGTCCTTCATTTTTCCTCCTGTGAAAGGGATTTGAGGAGACAAATTGAAGTACAACTGACTTTAAGATCCAGTATCACTGTACACATTTTCATGTATGTATTAAACTCTGAATGGTCTTCTTTGTAGTTGTATTTCCTGTTCTAGGCCCTGGGACAGAGCTTCAAAAGAGTGTGATGCAGGGAAATGATAGACCTTTAGCGCTTGGGGTGGTGGGCAGGGCATGACGCCCCCAGAGCATCCCTGCCTGCCATTTTAAGTTAAAAGCATCTCTTTTCGTTTATTGGTATACCCTATGAATATTACCATTTTTTGTGTCCCAGCAGGTCTGAAAGCTTGGAAAATGATGCTTACAGGCCTCTTCTTTAGGTCACTGTCCTTTCTGTCCATACAAATGCCTAAATGCTCTATTCCTTTTTTTGTATTGTTCAAGATTTACGCCTTTGGCCTTTTGTAAAAAAGAAAAAAATTATCCTAGCAGAAGTGATGACTTGATTGGTGTCTCCTGAAGTCTGTTCATGGCAAAGCTGTACTGTGTGTTCACTCATTCGCATAGCTTAAGGTCCCCCCCTTTTTAAAAAAATTCCACTTGGAGTTCTTTTATGTTCCCCCAGCTTTGCTCTTCCTTTCTTTTTATGTAGCGTTTTTATAGATGGGAGGGCACCCAGCTCCTTTCTTATCTGTCAGCTCACCGCTAATCCTGCAACAATTGTATCCTTTGTTCTTTCCAGTTTTGTCTTTTAGGGACATTGATTTACCAGGCCAAGCCCAGAAATGCCAACTTCCTTTGACTCCCTCCCCAGTTCTCCCATATCAAAGCAAGTGCAGAAATGTAGGGTAACAATCTGCTGGGAACTGGCCATTCATAATAGTGTTCATTAATATTTCCCCCTTTATCTTTTCTTTCCTTTATTTTAAAATTTGCGTTAGTCTTTGAACTAAGGAAGGACGCATAGGTTGTAATTAAGCTGAAAATTGTTTGTTTGGTTTTTCCAGATGAGAATTCTCCAGCCAACTTCTGGGATTCTAAAAACAGGGGTGTGACTGGAACCCAAAAAGGGCAAATTGTATGGAGAATTGAGCCTGGGCCCTACTTCATGGAACGTAAGTACTAAGTGAGAAGTAGAAGTTTGTTACTGACCATTCCATAAATATATGGAAACCTAAGGGGTCATTTCTGAATTTATTATAAAAGTTTTTGGCTCTGATTTACATATTTATGCCATGTATCTTCAAACTGGGAAATATATTGTTTTAGAAAATGCTTGTTAAAGGATATTGATATATTTTGAAAAAAATGTATGTAAATATATGTGTGTGTGTGTATATATGTATGCACATTACATATACTTTGTGAATGCATAGTATATAAAGCATGTATGGTTATTTTAATACTTTACACATTTTATATACTCTGTTTCTCATTTGTAATCAATATTTACTATATAAATTTCAGGGAGCAGGAAGAATAATTCAAGGTTTCACTTAATGTAAGAATGTTAGGGGTGCCTGGGTGGCTCAGTCGTTAAGCGTCTGCCTTCAGCTCAGTTCATGATCCTGGAGTCCTGGGATCCAGCCACACATTAGGCTCCCTGCTCAGCAGGAAGCCTGCTTCTCCCTCTCTCACTCCCCCTGCTTGTGTTCCCTCTCTAGCTGTATTTCTCTCTGTCAAATAAATAAATAAAATCTTAAAAAAAAAAAAAGAATTTTATTGGCCTGTAGAATACTTGGCTATTATTTTCCCCAGCAGCAGTAACTATTGCATTTGGGTCTTGGTCTTTACAACCAGGTGAAAGAGTCTGGAGGTCATTTTTAAGAATCAGAAATTGGCTGCAGCTAACTCGGCCATTACCCAGTTGACCTGATAATGGATTTATTTATAAATAAAAATGCTTTTACATAGTATATGGTTCACAGAAATATCATTCCTTTTTATTTAGGGTGAAGGGGAGTACTTATATTTGCCACTAGTACTATTGAGAACATAATATATACTACATTTTTGTGGAATGGATAGAAGTGTGAATGAACACATTATTTACTGGGTGATTCAAATGAACTTTTACATTTGGAGAATTCTTCATTAATACAGAAAAATGGGCTATTTAAAAATTTTCTGAATTGTTTAGTTTGTGTAAAAATTAAGTTTTCGGGTGCCTGGGTGGCTCAGTGGGTTGAGCCTCTGCCTTCAGCTCACATCATGATCCCGGCATCCTGGGATCTAGGCCCATATGGGGCTCTCTGCTCAGCAGGGAGCCTGCTTCCTCCTCTCTCTCTGCCTGCCTCTCTGCCTACTTGTGATCTCTCTCTGTCAAATAAATAAATAAAATCTTAAAAAAAACGAATTAAGTTTTCTATGTTCAAGAGATTTAATATAGGAGAGTATGTATATGGATATTAGTACTGAAGGATAGTTCATATTAAACCTTAAAATATAAAGTAAGATTTGATTAAATGGGGACCTGCTATAAGTATATTTTTATTGAAGTATATAAATTTCTGTAATATAAAAAGTTATTTTCAAAGACTAACATCTGTCACTTTGAATTGCTATTAAAGACATCAGATAATTTTTTCCACATCCTTACTGGTAGGTCAGCATTTCATAACTTTCTCTAATCATGCTTCTGTCCCTGAAGGACTGTCTTTTTTTTCATAGTTCAGTATCTGGCTGGAATCTTTCTTGAAACCTTAAAGGGAATGTGGTTTTTAAGGGAGAACACTCACAATCTATCAATAAGTGGGGGCGGGGAGCGAAGCAGATATATATAACATAATTCTAATTAAAATCATGACACACAGGGAAAAATCTAAGAGGAGATTTGCCAAAATGTGAGCCTGGGTTGTTTCCTAGGAGGTAAGTTTATGGGTAATTTGTTTTTCTTGCTCTTTTCTACTTTTCTTTACTTTCCAACATTTGGCCCAGCACTGGCATTGCCATCTACTAATGAGAAAAATAAGTGATAAAAGAATGTGGGAGAAAATGGAATGGGTTATTTTCATTCAATGTGGTTTCTCCTTTGAAAAGATCCCAGGGTTTAAAAGACTGATGTAACTGAGAAATATTGCTAACTGAACTTCAGGGGAAAAGGAAAACAACCTTCTTGTTCTCTCCAAAATGCCAGACTGCTAGGAATAATTACCTCTGGATGGAGTGTGCCGATTCATGCTGTGGGGCTCAGGTGAACAACTTGGGAAGCAGTCAGTATCACGTACTGCTATAATTTGGAACATTATGTGTGAAAAACCCTATTTGCAGAGTATTCCACTTGCCATGGTTGATTTTATTTCTCCTCCCAAAAGCTTTAGAGATTTGTAATACCTTGGCTGATCAAGGCATGCTAATATCTCTGTCTGGATAAATGTTTTTCTTTGTAACTTGTTCTAGTATTTAATAGAAATAAGCTTGACACTGATGCTAGGAATTGGGAATGAAGGAAAGAGTAGGGTTTTGTTGGTGGTGCTTTATTTTCTCCTCTAAATTCCACTTTCATTCTGTACACACAAAATTGGAGATATTGTGTATCATGAATGTAAAACTGGAAATATGCAATAATTTTTTTAAGGACTAAAGAAAGTTGTGTCCGTTGATATCCAAGTCCGTGAACAAGAATTACAGAGTGAGGACTCCTCCAACATACATCCCTATCCTTTCAATGTAAAAATGTCAGGTGGTATTTATATGACTGCTTCATAGCGTAGTCTGTGTCTTTTAGACATCATTTTTTTTAACCCCGTATCTGGCTATGCAGACCTAAGAGGACTTCCCAGCATAATGAAGTTTTGCTTGAACCTCTGGAGCTGAGGGTGTGGAACTTATAAAAAATTGGGGGGAGGGGGTTAGAGAACTTCTGTATTTTCAGCCTCTGATCTTGAAAACTTATGACATTTAAAAACGTTTGCTTTCATCATCAGAAAGAAAATTTATCTTTAGCTCATCAGAAGTTCAGGCAAAATAAAATTCTCTGAACATTGACCTAGGTTCATGGGCAAACCTTGATTTGAGCACTGTCTAAGCTATTTCTGAATGTAAAGATGGCTTTAGTTTGTCTAGATAAAGCCCCAGAGGAGGCAGGCAGCCCGACTTCTATTATTACAGGGCCTACTTAAATGAATTTGAAGGACAAAGACGGGTTTAATTTGGGGCAGATGACCTTCCTAGGCACTGGACAGGTGGTTCAGCTTCCTCTGCACCGACTTGTCATAAGACTGTCAAAGAGTCCTCAGATGAGTTTATGCTTGCCAACACCGAATGGGTCATCTTTGCAGGATGCATCTTGAGTTTGGAAATGTAAGAGGTTTCCAAGTTGTCTTGTCATGCTCGGATGTCCCTGTTAGTCGATAGTCTTATATAGACTATGGCCATTCATTTATTCATTCATTCAGACCTGCTTTTGTTGTTCCTTCATTTCTTCCATTCATCTGTCCATCTGTCTCTCCCCAGGCATCACAAGGTATTTATTTCATGCCAACTTTGTGTCACATGCTCTTCTAGGAGCTCACTCAATCCTGGATCGATGAATGAACTTGGAAATAGTGAACTTCATTGCTGTGTGCTAAACTGCTTTGTGATCATTTAGGATAATATTGATATTTGCATAAATGATCCCGTGTTTTCACATATCTTAACTGTTCAGCCCTGGGGAGTAGACAGGATAAGGAAACTAAGCATCAGAAATGTAAGTAGCTTGTGTCTGTAAGAGCCTTGTCTCAGATTGACACTCAGAGGGAGAAGCAGGCTCCCCACTGAGCAGAGAGCCTGATGTGGGTCCATCCCAAGACCCTGGGGTGATGAATGCAGATGCAGTGCCTTGCCAACACAGAACCTTTATGGATGGCTTTTGGAGGGGGGAGGATGGGCAGGTGGCCTGGGCCTCTTATTTGTTCTGTCAGAGTCTTTGCTTTAAATGTGTTCGTTCCCAAGTCCCTCCCCACCAACATCGGAATGACCTTTCTGTCCCTTGGATGGAGATTTGGTGCTTTTTATTTTTCACTTTCATACTTTAGGTTGGGAGTCTGTTCACCCTCTAATCCTATTAGGTTTCTGCTACATCCACACTGATATTGTCTGTCTTTGATTTTCATGATTATATATCTGAGCTTTAGCAGAGGGGGGCTTGGCCATTCAGGCTCTGTTGGCCCTCATTGAAAGAAGACAACTTGCAGTAACATGTAAATGGTAGATTCACCTGTCACTCTGAAACGTGGGCAGATTTCTTCAAAAGCACGAGGATTAGAATGTGTTTACTTTTTCCAGTTTGTGGTCTCTGAATAAAAGATTCTATGAATAGGACTCATAATATGAAGAATATAATAAAAGCATTTAGGGCCATGGTTAAAATCATGTTTTAGAATAAATTGCAGTTAGCTTGATTTTCTAAAGGTTATTCTTTGTTTTAAAGATTTTGTTTATTTGTTTATTTGAGAGAGAGTAAGAGTGAGAGAGCACAAGTAAGGGGAGCATCAGAGAGAGAGGGGGAGAAGCAGGCTCCCCACTGAGCAGGGAGCCTGATGTGGGTCCATCCCAAGACCCTAGGGTGATGAATGCAGACGCTTAACTGACTGGGCCATCCAGGTGCCCCTAAATATTATTCTTTCTAAACAAAAATTCTTGAGGGAAGAACATTTCCATTCCATCTACTTTATGATTCAAAATATTTGACTTCTAGAAACTTGGGAAATATGACGAATTCTAAATAGGAACAAACTATTAATGACTGTCTAAGTGAATCCTGTAGCTATTTAAGGTGATGGATGAATTCCCAGTCTTTGAAACAAAACTGTTTCTTACAGGGCCTGGCCTATAGAATCTTTTTGTAGAGGGCTTGAAATGCAGTTTTATACTAATGCCTAGAGATGATGTAGCTGAGTTGAGATTGTTTTTTAAAAAAATATTTTTGAATAGGTAGTGTACGAAAAGAGTACATATAATGTTTAAAATATACGGAAGGTGAACGTATCTCCTCAACTTCATGCCCCGTCATCCGTGTCCCCTCCCTGAAGACAGCCATTTTTACCAGTTTCACTTGATTTATCCGGAAATATCTTATTCAGATACAAACCCAGAAACAAAATGATTACTTTTAAAATGCAGTGTCAGAATCACGCAGTTATAGAATAAAACCCCTTTACTTAGGAGCATGCCTACATTCCTGAACACTCTTCAGTGTTCCTTCCACCTCCCTGACCTCCCCTCCGCACAAAACCAGCCCGAGGTAACATCTTGTCAGGATCCTCCCATCTGTGAGCTGATGGAGCTGATGTGCTGGTGCTGTGGGGGATGTCTTCGTTTGTGTTTACGGAAATTAGTAAGTTAACCATTGAAAAATAAAGGGGCTTTTATGTCTTGTCAGCATTTAAATAGAGGCTGTCAAATCTCTATTGTAGGAACTCTATAAATGAAAGTATCGTGAAGATTCCTGAAAGGCACCAAAATATATTTCCATAATTCATGACTGGCTTCAGGAGGGACTTCTGAGAGGAGAAGATGCCATTTGGGTGGTACTTTCTTCCTTCCTTCTGAGGCTAGAGTGGGCCCAGCCAATGATAGGTCCACATAGGTTAATGTGGGAGGCCTCACCCTTCTCCTAGCCAGCTGCTCTCTGAGGCAACATGCTTTTAATAAGTGAATTTTGGGAGGAGAAAATACTCTTGCTTTTTATAGTCTGAAGGAATACATGCACGTACACACACACACAGGCACACGTATATCTATTTCCATAATTTGAGGCCAGTAGGAGGAGATGTTGGCTGCCACATCGGGCTGGGGAGAAACCGCTCTCAGGGGTCATTCATCGCTCCTCCCTCAGTCCTGCATCTCCCTTGCCTGTGCACAGGGCTGGCTGGCCCCATGGGTGCTGGGCCCCTCCCTTATCTGGTGCCCTGTCATCGTTCACGTGTTCACTTTTACCTGTGCATGTGTCTATTTCTCAAAAGTAGCTTTTTGTTTTCCTCTTGCACTTAGTGGTTACAAATTGTAGCTTAATACCCTTTTTTACCCATCTTGAGTGTTCTAGGTTACCTCTGTCCACAGCTAAAATGTTCAAGCAGATTGATCAGAAGGCAGCTCTCTCTTTCCTCTCCCACTCAAAGGGATGCTGATTAGTTACACCATTTTTAAAAATCTTGAGTGACTTCATCAAGCACTAACTAATATTTGAAGAGGAATGCTCCCACTCAGCATGGAACATTGCTGTATTTTTAAGGGGCAGAACTAGCGTTCTGCTTAAGGAGCTGGCGCCTTTCAATCCAGCTGAAAATAACTAGAGATTTTTGTTATAGCAAGGAATAAATAATACCCAGAATGGGTTCACCAGCAAAGCTGGCTGTGCTGTCAACATCCTGCAAACAAAAATAAGCCTTTTTTTTTTTTTTTAAGTCTCATAGTCTGTTACTATGTCACTCTTAAATCCTTAACAACAGAGGAGAGAGCATCCTAACTTGAGAGAGGATTAGGGGAAGATGTCATAAAAATGCACTTCCCTTTATGGGAAAACGAGCCTCTCACTCACTTACTACTGATTGGATCTGTGAGGCATTGCTGCAGGCAGATTCGCAGACTGCTGGCTGCTAGCATTTTGAGTGTCATACTAATGAGCTCATGCCATTAGAATTCAATCCTCCGGCATGTCACTGAGCTGGTCTGCTCTGGCCGGCTTTGTGCATAGTGCTGAGCTTTGTTCTTATAGAAAACATGCTATTGGTCTTGGAAGAAAGCAAGTGGGAGAGGAAGATTTGCTCTGATCTATACAGCTGTTATTTCAGTAATAGCTAAAAGCTTGTGTTCGTGTTTGGGAAAGTTATTTGCAGAGGTGTTCCCAGGCCAGTGAAGAATAAAGCTAGAATTCCTGTGTAGGTCATCTTGCTATTCCTCAAGCCCAGCAATATCGTTCCTGTTTCCCTTTTGCCACTCCTCACTCCTCACTCTCTCGGCTCCATTTTTCTCATCTGTAAGTTTGAGTCCAGACCAATTTGTTCCACGAGGCCTTTCTGACTCCACTATGTCCTCACCCATCTTCTCCATGGTCTCTCTCTACACTGCCCTTTCTTTTTAGTGCTTGTCTTTTGTATTTTGTCCTGCCTGTAATTGTCATCTTAACAGCTACACTATAAAACACCTGCTAGACTAGAACCCTTTCTTTGATTCCCTGGGCATGTATTGTGACGGGTACATGGTAAAAATCTTTTGCTTGATGTCGCAAAATACATTGTCAATCACAGCACTGTGAGCATCATACATAACGGAAACACTCAATGTCCTACCGTATGATAAAGCTTTAGTATTTCGTCATTGATAGGAAAAATATGATATTGTATTCTTGTATATAGTATTTTTAATCCTATATAAATTTCTAAAATAGGGTTTTTCTTTAATCATTGTATCTTCTCTTGAAATAGTCACACCAAATACTTTGTAGGAGGCTATGTGGTGCAATCAGGAGAGTCAGTGGACTATTAGCTTCTTTGGGGAAGTAGAGCTAGTGGCCCTACTTTAATAACCCAGGTGGCTCAGTTGAGGGAGGAGCTCCACTCCTGTGGGCTGGGACTCTTGACTGCAGCCTGCCCATTAGCATCATTGCCTATATCGCTGTACACCTTGGGAAAAAGGCACCTTGCAGTGACACTACAGTGACTTAGATGCTCTGTATACAGAGAAATTCTGGGGGCTGTGGGTTCTGTCTTTGACACATTTTGGCTTATGCTATTTGAAGTTGTCATTACTTTCTGAAGTCAATAATTGGCTTTTGTGTTGCTTTTTTAAATCAAGCTCAGATTACATATACATGCACGCACATGCAAACACACACACACACACACACACACACACACACACACACCCCTGTCTAGATCTATCTGTCTGTCTATCATCTATCTATCATCTATCTATATCTGTATATCTCTATACCAGTAGTTCTTAAATTCAATCCCTGCCCAGTGGCTGTGTTGAAGCCACTTGGAAAATCAAAATACAAATTCCCTGTCACTGCAGAGTCTACGACAGTATTCTTTTTCACTTTGTTAGACTGCTCTTTTGCTGTTTCCATTGATAGGGGCAGTCTGTCTATATTGTAGAGGTTGTGAGCGAAGGCTTTGAAATTGGACAGATTGGGTCTGAGTCCTGACTCTGTCATTTCCTGTCTGCATGACCTTTGCAAGCCTCAGTGCTTCTTCTGTAATATGGGGATAGGCATCTCCGTCTCCCAGGTTGAAGTGAGGATTAAATAACAACATGAGCAGAGACAAGCACGGGTTCTGACATGAAGTGGACTACTTCGATAAAAAGTGGCTAGTTCAGTTCTTAGCCCTACCCTATACATAGTTTGGTGTGTTGTTTTTCTGCATTATTTTTCATGTATTTGGGGTGTTCTTAGAAAATGTCAGAGGACCATCTAAAATCAGTCAGGAGTTAGTATCCTTTGTTTCTCTGAGTGGAAAAGAAGGGATCATTCAAAGAGTTAGGAGTAGTATTTTCTGAGAGGTGATGTGGTGGATTTCTTCAGCCAATTCCTAAATGACTGTTTCAGTGTTTAAATTATTATTGTTTTTTTTTTTTCCAACCGATTTGCAGCGGAGATAAAAATCTGTTTTAAATACTACCACGGCATTAGTGGAGCCCTTCGTGCCACGACCCCCTGCATTACTGTGAAGAACCCGGCTGTGATGGTGAGTGCCCCTCATTGTCGGCTTCCTCAGGAGGGTTCCCAGGGCTCCGGTTTCTATTTTTGCCTGTGCAGCTCTGGCAGGCTTATGGGGAACAATGAAAAAGGAAATGCATAACAGCATGGACACCCGTTTTAGGAAAGGAAATAACTTACAGGCTGCCTTACCTGGATCCATAACACAAATCAGTGGAAAAATTCGCTTTGATTTATAACAACTGTGCAAATAGCTCTTCAGAGAACCTGTTCAGGAAGTAAATTAGTGAGTACCTCATCAAACTTAGCCTTAAACTTAGTCTAAATTTACTTTAGGTGACTGGTTGGGAGGGGATGGTAGCATGGTATCTTTTTTTTTTTTTTTAACTTTTATTTATTTGACAGAGAGAAACACAGCGAGAGAGGGAACACAAGCAGGGGGAGCGAGAGAGGGAGAAGCAGGCCCCCCGCTGAGCAGGGAGCCCGATGTGGGACTGGATCCCGGGTCCCTGGGATTATGACCTGAGACGAAGGCAGTCGCCCAACGAACTGAGCCACCCAGGCACCCCGGTAGCATTGTATCTTACATGAGTTTAATTTACGTGAGCTCAGCGAGTAAAAGGGAAAAATAACAGTTTAAATCATGTGTGATTCTAGCTGCCAGTCAACTTAACAAGCTTTCACCCCAGAGGTAGAGATCACATGTGTGCTGCTCTCCCCTCAGGACGTCTGAGCACTAGATCCCTTCATGTTGAGGTGGGCTCTAGCGCCTAAAGATGCCACACAGGTTTTGGTATGACATGGCCACTCAATGGAAGTCAGTCTCTTCACCAGGTCTTCAAGTGAAGAGATAACTAATTGAGTTTTGGGGGAAACTGGTTGTGTTGGCCTTTTGAAGGAAAGAATGTCCATTTTCAACATGGTACTTTCAACAGGGTTACTTTTTACAATTTTGTGATTTTTCACTCCATTGACTGACTTTAGAGTATGTACTCCATTGTACATGGGTGGTTGGGTTCAGAAAGTTTGGGGAGATTCTTAGAGTCTAAGATATGTAAAGCAGTGCAGTTTCTAGAAGCTATTAATAAAAATCAGGCCATGAGAGTATAAAAGAAAAACATTGACTCCTACAATATAGACTGTTTGTAATAAAGTATGTATGTGTGTTTTGTGTGTGTTTATTGTGTGTATATATGCATTTATAGACACATGCATTTTTAGAAATAGGCAAGTGGCCCTGCTGACTCCCTGAAATTCAGAAAGTAATCTGCAGGTGTCATTTTGAATTGTCCATACACACCCATGCAGTATCATGAAGTCTTTCCTTTTCATTGATTCATTCAAACAGGTATTCATTGGGTTCCTGCTAAGTACCAGGCATTGCACTCACCTCCAAGGATGACATGAGAAGCCAAAAACCAGTCCTGTCTCTCACATCTGGTGGGGACAAGAGACAACAATTAAATTAAATCGCATTTATTTGAGTGATAATTACTAGGAGGAGGAGTAAAATGGGACTATGACAGCATATACTAGTAGGAGTCATTCTGGTCGAGGTCTTTGAAGGCTTCCTTGAAGAAGATGTGTTTGCAGGACAATCTGAAGGATGAGTAGGAGTTACTTAGGTGAAGAGGGGGAGGGAGAAGCATTTCAGATAGCAGGAATGGTATGTGTAAAATCTTCAGTATCTAAATATTGTTCTCACATTTGAATTACATTTGAGTTCCCATGTAATAAACATCATTTAAAATGTAAAAGAATAATCCACATTTACTATGCAAGATTTTGAAGGTCACAAGGAGAATAACAATTATTGATGATAAAATCTGCAATGTTACATACTAAATACTGAACTATGCTTTAATTAATCTTTTTTTAAAAACTATTTATTTATTTGACAGAGAGAGACACAGTGAGAGAGGGAACACAAGCAGAGGGAGTGGGAGAGGGAGAAGCAGGCTTTCCCCTGAGCAGGGAACCCAATGCTGGGCTCAATCCCAGGACCCTGGGATTAGGACCTGAGCCGAAGGCAGCCACTGAATGACTGAGCCACCCAGGCACCATTTTAATTAACCTTCTAAAAAAACTATAATATTGGAAAAGTGAGTTTTTTAAAAAAATAATAAAACCTTTGAAAAATTAACTTTGTATGAAATTAGACAATAGCTTCCAAACATGGTTTTCTGGATTGAGATTTTCTTAGACTTGAGCAATTTCAGTGATCAGATATCATCAAAGACAGCAGGACTTTACAGCTTGGTGAACATTGATCTCATTCCATTGATTTTGCATTGAAATTATTCTGTCAAAGCCTGTGGATAGTTTGGAGATAATTTGTTTTAGACAGGTTTTCCAGAACCTTATGAGCTTCCTAGGTACAGCTCTAGCCATCAGAACAGAATATTTTTATTCAAAGGATGACTAATGAAATCGGTGGTCAATAGATTTCTGACCCAGCTGAGACCCTTGGGTCTGTACCCAAAACTGGAAGGCTGTGCCACATGGACACATCATCATGCTGTGTTTCTATCACAGCATGATGGCCACCTCATTACATGACATGCCTCTAGTTAGTGTGACTGGTTGACAACAGTGACATTCACAAAGCTCTTCAGTTTAATTATTCCATGACCATATCCTGGAAGAAGTAACTGAGCAACTCTGTAAGGAAGGAAATGAGCTGCCATCCTCATCTCATGGCCACCTCTTGCAATGAATCAGGGATTAAAAAAAGTTGTGTCTTTTCCGTCATTTGCACTTTGACGTCATTGTCATTCATCAGAGTACACAGTGATACGTGTCTCAGGCACTTGGAACAGGAAATCCTCTGGCTTCGGGGACAGATAAAGGCTAGCATCACTCACTACCATGTATTGTTCCAACACTTGATTGTTGGTGTTGCTGTTTTCCTGAAATGAATCTGTGGAGTGAGTTTATTTAAAAACTGCTCTCTAAACATCGAGTGCAGATGTGTTTCTTATCACTGATGTCCCTATATCTAGTGACAGTCTTTGGTCTTTCCTGACTTTATTGTCATGAATGATAAAATTGAATTCTTTGAGTATTATTTCAGATGAGCATTTGACACAGTTGTAGTAAAGGACACAATCTGTGCATTCTGGGAGAATTGTTTCACATTAGCCTTTTGCCAGAGAGTGGTTTATATTTTTAAAAAGAGAATTCAAAGACATTTTGCTTGTGTTTCTATAATAGCTTATAACATTTTAAATTGGCTTAAGTGAAGACAGACCATGAACCTTTTCCATCTCATTTAAATCACTTAGCATCAGTGTGGCCTAGCAGGGAGAGACATCACGTTTTTGGAGGGAATACATCTCACTGGGCGGTGTGGCCTATTTGAGGGGAGGCCATGGGTTTACCAGGTGTCTGGCTGTACCCGGCACTTGCTGAAACCTGGAGGAGACAGTCATCAGCTAGTTTGTGGCTGTCTCTGTCCAGGTGAGCTGGGGATGATGAGTCATAGGGGGAACAACACAACGTGCGTACTTGTTGGGTGCCAACCCAGAATTATCAAGTAGTTGGTTTTATGGATGAGATGAAATGAGGATACCTGGATGGTGCCCTAATATATTGCTGATGACATTTGAAAAATTAAGAATCAGCTAAGTGCCATGCAAAATAGTTTTGAATAAGGTACAGGAAGTAGAGAAAGAAGTAGAAATTTATATTTCAAAATTTGAATGGAAGTTTTTTTAAATTGCTCAACTCTGCTTAGATTAGTGGAAGTTTTATCTCAGCAGTATATGATTTTTAAAAAAAATTGAAGTATAATTAACAGACACTTTTATTATTAGTTTCAGGTGTACAGTATAATGATTCAGCAATTCTGTACATTACTCAGTGTTCATCGTGATAAGTATATTCTTTAATCTCCATCACC